>JAJDMX020000051.1:0-155659 GCA_022345685.2 Nothomitra cinnamomea | reverse complement strand
TGTACTGGTGACGTAAAGGCGATTTTCTTTGGGGGCGCGGCTGCGCGTAGCACGAGATAGGCAGGTTCGGAATTCCCTGGTCTTGCAGTTTTGAGGGTGTGACTTGGATACGCCTTGGGTGTGCTTTGGCTCGCTGATGACGCCCTGTTGTTTGTGGCTCCTGAAAACACACATCGGGTGGGTTGCACGAAGCCATGTTGTGCTGTGGACTTGCTGTATCGTTTCCCTGCGCTTATTGCCGACCAACGCTCTCCACCTATTCCCAGTAAATCCCCGGGCTGAGCGTTGCAGGCTGCATATGGTATTTCTCTGGACCTTCGGTAAGCTTCACGTGTTCCAGACCTCGTGAGCAGCCGTTCAGTTAACCGTCTCACAAATCTAGCTGCCTTCCCAGGCTTTCTGACTATTTTCGGGTGTGACCAAGCAACCGTCCCCGCCCGCCTGTCGTGGAACGTCCACGTTCTTGGTTTGCGCATGCATGCCCTAGTCCCAGCGCAATGTGCAATTATTTGCATGAAGTGTTTCTACGGTACGGTATGGAACACCGTTTTTGCGAATAGCAGTGCACGCAAGGACAGCACATCGCGTGGGAATTGTGATTGCGTCTGCAAGGCATCATATTTCACCTGGGAGGATATCTGCCTGTGACGATGGAGGAGGTTTGTCCAACTGGTTGCTGGTTTCCCATCCCTCGATATGCCGTGGCCTCCTTCCGTCCACACCATTCACTCTACGGCCGGGAGGCGAATTCCCCTTTCGGACACCGTTTTGGTGGTTTAAGCTTTTCGTACGCGAAGTTGTGTAGATTGATCTGTGAGCTGATAACAATCTACTGGCCTCCCCCCTTCCTAAAATTTATCGGGAAATCGCAAACCCATATCTGCCAGTTCTCCCATATCACATGGAATACGGATACGGTGCATGGGCTTTGGGTGGCATGATCCTCAAACATCGATTGTGGCATCCCGCGGAACTGGTACGCATCGGATCGAATCAAACGCAAGGCATAAAAAAAGAAAGCCTATTCCCCCCGTCGCCGGACCACAGCGTTGGGTCACGTCACCCCTCTATCTGCCTTCGCTACGCATGTGGTGCAAGCCAAGTCGATTAAGCTTTGGCGCTATCGCACTGATCGTTCTATGATCCACCACATCCTTGTTTCTGGAAACGATTAAGAAAACGTATGATGTTTTTTTCAGCCCCGCTGTCTCGGTATGTGACGGATGATCTTCTCCGGATCGCATGGCCGGTGGCGAAATAGGATAACGTAGGCAGTTATTTCTACGAGGAGAATCCTGCACGGGCTAGACTGGTGCGAATTGTTCGAGATCATAGCTTCGACGTAGCACCGACACAACACAGCACAACACAACACCGCCCGACCGACCGAGGGCGTCCCGGGGGCCTGGATACTGGTTTGTGATCGGTGGAAGCGCATTGTTGACGTGCATGTGGGAGATGCCCCTGCTTAGCTTGTTGGGGTGGCGTGGTGGTGTAACCATGCAGCTTAAGAGGCTATGAGGTGTGTCTGTGCGGTGTTGGTGGCTTGCGACATGGATCGACCATCTTGGGGTTTTTTGGCTGTGAGGGATTGCACGACGCGCTAAGGTTTGGAAATATCGGCGAGGTTGAGGGGGGAATGGGGTGAGTGAGGTTGGCAAGAATGTCTGGGAGGATTGGGCTATATGACCATGTCTCATCCGCACCTTCCTGCTCGTGCACCTTCCTGCATTCTTCCTTGCGTCGACTACTGCCCTTACCTGAAGTGAAAACGGGGCCTATTCTCTATCCGAACGGACGTGCCGATATCCAATAAGCCCGCTGCGAGCCTCGTTCACCGAAGCAAGGACTGCAGTTGCAGGACTTGGAACCTTCTCTTTAACTTTACCCAATATCAACCAACACTCTTCCTGACAAACTAAAACCCCTCTCCACCAAAACTAAGAGAAGGTTCGTCTCCACAGTCCGTCGCGCGGGAGAGGAACCAACATCTAACACGCAACCAGCCAACCAGAGACCATGGCTACCGCCACAATAACAACGACATTGAAAGACCACATCTCCACTCTCCCTCCCGAAATCCTGCTCTCAATCCTCTCCCATCTCCCCCCCACCCCCCTCCTCCGCTTCTCCCGCACCTCAAAATCCAACCATCTCTTCGCCCTCTCCTCCCTCCGCTCCTTAACCCTCGGAATCCACCACTCCCGCATCTCCTCCCTCCTTTCCACCCTCGACGCCCTCGCTCCACCCTCAGAAGCCTCAACCTCCCCCTGGCTCGAACACTCATCAAACACTTGCACCGTCGATGCACCGATCTCGGTCCTCCTCCCCCGCGGACAGACAAGAACAAAATGGCAGGTCTTGACGCAGCAGAGCGTTATACCGACGGATGTTATTCGTCGACATGGCAGGAGTTTGAGGTCCATTAACCTCGCGGTGTGGGAGCTGAGCGCACCGCTAGCTACGGCGTTGGCTGCGTGTTCGAGACTTAAGAATCTGGCGTTGAGAATGGATCATCCGCATGTTAGACACCCGGACCTCCCGAAGGCGTTCTGGGATAAGAGTCCCCCGAGTACGGTGTGGAATAACCTCTCTCATGCCCTCGCTACGTCACCGTTGAGAGACGGCCCGAGTTTTGGTGGGAATTTGGAGACGATTAGGTTTGAGAGGGCGGGGATAACAGACTTTCAATTGGAAGCTGTCTTGAAAGAAAATCCGGGCTGTAAGGAGGTTAGATTGCACAAGTGCTTTACGATTACGGAGGAGTTTTTTGAGGCGCTTGTGAGGAGGGAAGAGAGATGGGGAAGGGGGCAGTTGGAGGTCCTCCAGTTTAGTGGTGCGGCGCTTAATTGCGCGCCGGAAATTATATATGAGTGTCTCGGTCGGTTAAAGGGGTTGAAGGTGAGTTTTTTTTTTTCCCTTTCCCTTTCGTTCTGGTGGTTATTATACTTTTTGGAATGAACATAGGGCTAATGTGGGTGCGTCTTTAGGAATTGAATCTGCATGGGTGTTTTAACCTCGATAATGCGGAGATGAAGAGGTTGAATGATGAGGTTTGGAGGGTTCCGTATTTGGTTCTGCCGAGTTCGGCGGTTGAGGAGGTTGAGGGGGATGGGAATGGGGGGATCGAGATTGATCCTAGGTATAAGGATTGAGAGGCTCAGTATAATGAGACTAGGCTGAGACGTGGCTTTGTATGATGGTATAATTCGAGATCACTCCTGATCCTGCTCTGAGGGGTTGGGAGAGTGATGAGGCTGTGGTTTTGAGGTCGGCGCTTTTTCTATTTCCCTCTCGCTTTTTGCTTTGAGAGTTTGAGTTTGTGTTAAGCATGAAGCGGGAGGGTTGGCTCTTTAGGCATTGTTTTGCTGGGCTAAAACAAGGAGCGGAGCCTCCTTCATTCTCTTTTCTTTTGTGATTTTTTAATTGGGTTCTACGGAGGGGGGTGGAGGGATGGAATACCACTTTTAGTTTTACTTTTCGGTCATTGTTGTTAGCGGGTTAGCTGGCTGCTAGGATGGGGGAATATGGGGTGCGGGGTACTGACGAGACTGCTTTGTGTTGCATTCATACTTGCTGGCGGTTTTCCTGTGATGAGGTGGAAGGGTTTGGTATGGGATATGGATACATCTTTGCTGAGCATTGCTTTGCTTTACCTTACTTCTTCATCCATACCTGTGAGCGGCTTCGCTGTAAGGACCTGTTCTGTTCTGTTGCACAACCTTTCGGCTCTGAGCGAGATGCTATATACTTTTCCACTTTTTTGCTATATAGTTTACTACGAAGAGCGAGGTTAGGCTATGATACAGCTATTCCACTCTATTCATCACCATTTCGCTCCTTGAGTCTGAGCAGATCGTACTTATTCTGTCCTGCTGAGGGTTTGGTGAGGTTCGCCTTCCTCTAGTGAAGTAAATGCCGCAATCAGCCCCACAGTCTTCGCGAGCCGTGCGGGATGCTGCGGCTTTGAGATGGGAAGGTGGGTAAAGCAGGAAAGGGGGTGGGATTCCACAACGTGCCACGCTTCTACTACCGGGGGAGTGTGGCTCATGGACTTCGTGGGCTTATGTAGTCCTTGAGTTTCTATACAAGGAAAGGGGTGTGTGTTTTCGCATCCCGGTCCGGGGTATGGGCACGGATATGGCTTCACTGCTTCCCTTGCTCTTCATTTCTCCCTGTCAGCGGTTCCGCTAAGATTGAATGGAAGGATGGGGATACGGGATACAGATACGACCTAGCTTTCCCCCTTCACACTTTGTCCTTATGAGCTGTTTTTGCTGTAACGGCTTTTCTAGAGCTCTTTTTGCCTTCTGAACGAGAGGTCTTCGTGTATACAACTGCCACTTTTATTCCGATGCGACTTACTTGCTTACTCTCAGCTGGGGTTAGGCTGTAGCTATTTTATTTTTATTCATCAACCTGTTTTACCTGCCTTGAGTACGTCATTGCTCCTCCCTGTGCCCTGCATGATGTCTCGTTGGGCCGTGAGACTCGTATCCTGACACTGGCGGGGTACATACGCTTATTACCCTACAAGTTTCTTGGATGGGAAGGTGTGGTAGATGGGTAAGGTACTCCGTCACGGGTGGGATTCTACAGTCCAACGTGCTACACTCTACGGTGTACTGAGTAAGCGTTGCTTACTGACTTCTTGGAGTTAGGATTTGAGTTTCTTTGCTAGGGCGGGTGGGCCGAGTGTTTCTGGATCTTAGTCCTGGATGTGGGATGTCGATCTCGTGGCTTGGTCGTCGATCTCCTGCATTGTTCCTGCGATGTCGCTCTCGCGTCGTGAGCATGGTACTTCCTTTCGTTTTTTTCGGTTGGTGGACCTTGACGGGTGGGGTTTGGTGATATTCGAGGGGTGTTTGGGGGTATTTGTGATTTTTGACCATTTTGGTTGGGTTTTGTCGGATTTTGTCAAAAACTAGCAGGCTCTAGTAAGAGTTTGGACAAGACAGCTGTTCTTGTTGGTTATTGACGGTTTTTGTCATGTAGACTCGATTTTTGACTAGAGTTTGGATGAGTCTTCGAGGATGTTCAAGAATTTAGGATAGTCTAGGATAGCCTACGAGAGTCTACGGGGCCTGAAATAGTCTACAGCAGGATACAACAGTCTACAATAGTCAGTAACTCTTGCGAGCACTTGACAACAGTTGAGGGTTTTGGAGACTCCTTGAGGTTTTAAACAGTAGTTTTGCTAGTAGTGCTCACTAGAATGCTCTTGATCTATTGACTTTTTCTCGAATTATCGCTTCAAAGGAGAACAGTTGTGTGTCTTGGATTAATTCTTCTCATTTCTTCCACCCGCTTGCCGCGGGGGCTGATCGTACATTCAGTTACTGTAGTTACGTACATGAAGTTTAATTCGGCGTCCATGTTGCCGTGATGCGTCAAAAAAAAGAGATACAGAGTCCCCCGTGATGCAGAAAACACAGGTACTACAGAGTACATCCAGACCTATCCACTGAAATGCGAGATATGGGAAATGAGAGGAAAAACGCCCAGATATGATGCCCACTCCAGACCGTGTCGCTTACTATCAGTTGAGTGAGAGAGAATAGGAGAGAAAATCCCGCAGCCACTTGCTTCATGTCACGTTTCCTTCCTCTTGTCATGTCCATTTTCCCTGCATATGTCGGAGCCAGCCCCGGAGACTTTATAAACGCGTAACCGAGATCCTCTCTAGGAGGGAGGGCCCGGTAGAACGAAATTATCATTCAAGCGAAAATTTCCATCTCAAGTCCACTCTCCAGCAACCTGTGACCCCTCAGCCCTTCTCGCCCTCTCCGCTCTCCTTCTCCTTCGACTGTCGTCAAAGCCTGTCGCTTCACTGCCCGTCCCATCATACGTCCCCGTCCCGGGACTCCCGACATTCGCAGCCGGAATGGGAGGTGGCGGAATCAAACCCGTCGGACCTGCTGCCGCAGCAGCAGCTTCTGCCTGAGCTTCAGCGGCTTGTCTCCGTTCTAGCTCCTCTACTCGTCGCCAATTGCTCGCCTTACCCCCATCGGCTGCAGAGGATTCACTGCCGCTACCGCGGCGGTGTCGGCTGTGGTGTTTTGAACGGCTGCGGTCGCGATGTGCGGCGTCGCGTTCGGCTGCTGCTTCCGCCTCGGAGAGCCTTCGGAGGGTGACTTTGCGCCCGTCACTGTGCATTTTTACCTTGACCGAGACGGGTGGCGATGCGACACCGCTTTCTGCCCCGCTGTGATGGCCAGCTGCAGCCGCTGCGACTCCTGCTGCGGCGCCTACTGCACCTGCGGCAGCGGCGTCGCGGGTACTGTGGTGACGGTTGTGGTGGCGACCGCCTGGCGAGATGTATTCTTCCGAGCCAGAAGAATGATGGAGGATGCCCTGAGGGTCGGGAGGAACAGCGGGCATGTTAACAGGACCAGCTGAACTCTGCTCGCGACTATCGCGACGGCGACCGTGACCAGCTAGCGCGGCTCCTGCAACGGCGCCAGCGACTGCTGCGGGAACAGCAGGAGGTACACCGCGGTGATGGTGGTGATGATGATGACGTCGATCACGCGGGTCGGTTTCGGCGGTAACTTCGGTAGCGGTCAACGATCCTCGGCGCCCCAATCGTTTGGAAGGCATGGCATCGCCAGTAAACCGCTTCCCTCGCTCCCCTTGTCGCGCACGTCGTTGTTCTTCAATCTCCCGCGCTCGTATCTCGTCTATCCGCTTCTGCTCTTTTCGTTCTTTCCGCCCTTTAATGGCTGCTTTTGCCAGGCCCAATATACCCAGTGTTGCGACTCCTTCTCCTACTCTACGTCCGACTCCGTGATGTCGTCGAACACTAGCACGACTAGATCGAGAGCTGGCACTATAGCTTCGTCGAGGAGCTGCACCCACGCGACTGTGCCTGCGGCCTCCTTCAACTCTGCTGATGCTCTCTTCGCTTAGAGTCTCTTCATCGACTTCGCGTGTCTTCCCGCGATCCATAAACTTCTTCGCAAGGGCTATGCCTCCTAGAACCGCACCGCCCTCAACCAATTTCTTCATGAACCCTCCACCCTCCTTCTCTCGGTGAGTGATTTTCTCTTCCCCAATATAAGATCCGTGTCTTCGGGAACCCTCGTGTCCCCGACTCCTAGATCGATGTCTTCGCATAGCAGCCAATCCAGCACCCGCAGCTGTTGCAGCTGCAACGGCGCCTAGGCCCCCGTGAGAATGCTCATCTCGCCGCTCGGTAACAACTGTTCCAGTCCCGTAGTCGCTTCCGTAGTAAGAAACTGCCCGTTGGGCCTTCTTGTACGAGAGGACGAAGTAAAACATGAACAGGACGAAGACTGCCAATGCGTATAGAATGAACAGAGATTTCGGTGAGCCATACAGGGTCAGTCCTAAAGGGATCTGTGCTAGGCCTAAAAGAGCTATGATGCGGCCTAACCATTGATGGAACTGGTAGATGATCATGTTAGCACAAATAGGCGATACACCTAGAGAGGAGATTAGAGATACTTACAAAGAGCTTCAACGAGACGTTACCCTCCTCTTTCCCCTTTTCACTGCTGTAGAACCACCGCCCTCCAACTGCCTGTACTAGTACCATGACATAGATCGCCAACCCGATACCATGGTGAGGGTTCGTCAATTTTCGACTTGGCCCAACAGCGAACCACCCTAGAATGAAGAGAGCAGTTGTCAGGGCGACGGTCAGAACCTGAAGCCAGATATGGAATTTTAATGCTCTGCTCGGCGCCTTGTAGTGGAATCGAGCTGTCATAATGGCTGTGGGAACAATAAAAATGAAGACGAGTGCAGCGATGATGCCGTGTGCGCGGATAAGAGTATGATATTCTGGAAGACCGGCGAATCGGTTGCCCATGCCTAGATGCCCTATTAGTAAATACTTTTTCGGAATTGAAACAGGACGACGTACCATTGTATCGCATAGTAGCAAAATTCATCCCAACGAGATTGGGCAGCAAAAATGTATTCCGGCTTGAATCCCATGTCCCATCACCAACATACAAAGTGTTCGACGAGTATGTAGCGGTCCCCGCTGGAGATAGATCTGGCGTTGGCGCCATGTTGACGAACAACGGTGGAACTGAGATGGGAGGCTTCGGGTATCAAGTGCAATGGAGTTGGTTGGTATGGAGAGTAGTTTCGCTGAACGTCCGAAGACGTGTGCGAATGTGTTGGAACCGTCTCAATCTCGGGAGTACGTTGCGCAGATACCAGCTAAGTGAATTATAATCCTGACGGAAAGATCTTTGTAAAAGAACGAAGTCGCACTGAATCGACGAGTGAGATTAGGCGACCTGCTGTTGTAGACGTGTGAAGGATGGGTGATGAGAAGGTATAGGTACCAGGAAGAGGGGACTGTTTGCTTGGAAGGAGAAGAGGTTCGTCGCAACGAAGCCAACAAAGCAGAGTTGGAGAAGAGTGGCTTCACTCCCCTCTCCTCCCGTGCAAAGTATTGAAAACGCGGTGGTTGGAAAACAATAATCCCCCAGCCTTCTTCTTTTCTGCGGTCTTTACTCAGGCGGTGAGTTGTCTCGGGTCACCCGCGATGTGGCGGGAAATAAGCGAGCACACCACTCAATATCTCCACAGCAACAAGCGCACCCACTAGCGTGCGTGTGAGAAAAATCATCAGCCAACCAGAGTGCCAGGGTCGCAAGCCATTGCCGAAAGAGCTGAAAATGACGCGGTCGCAGCTTCCCATTCTGCAGAAGTACGCTGAAAACGGAACAGAAAATGTTGACAATAATCAAGTAGTTTTTAATGGGCAACAGAGAAAGCTGCACCACGACCCTTGGTAGCTGTTTACCATGTCATGTAAGAAAAAACCGAGCAATTTGTGTTCATTGAACGGCACCATTAATTGGGCTCAGTGCACGTAAAACGCCGTCGCGGATGTCGAGTGCTTGGATAAAGATATAAAATCAACAAGATGCTTTAACGGCCGCCCCATACTGCGGGTACCCACCGTTTTACATATTCTCTAACCTTGGTTCGGAATTGCCCCCTGTAGGATCGGCTTTTACTCTACATATTGTTCCACGGCGGATAGGCGCTACGATGTTGTCGATTGTTTGACGGGTACAATTCCCGAAACCTCGAACAGTTTCAAGCACCTTATCTGATCTTTATGCCGCGGCAACTGGCTAACCTGATAGTATGACGGAAGTAAGACCTTTCTAAATCCAATCTATACTCAGTATGAAATGCGTAATTTAGGTGTGTTCCACTACACGTGCACTCTCTTACGGAAACACTTCCGCATGAGGCACGTTCTCTTACTCCACCAAATTGGTACCAATCAAAGCATCGAGATTAAGATTACTATTCAAGAAACTGTGGAAAGGAGGCCCACTGCGGTGGATGGCGTCACAAACGGCACTTATGTATCAAAAGATGTCATTTCTTAGACCACTAGATTACCACACCTGCTTGCCCACTATCTCGATTTTAGGTGGGGGAAGCCAAGGACAGCCATTTGGTCGATAAACTTTCTGCCAAGACAGGTCAAGGCTTACTCCGCCATCGTGCTAGCGAAACCCGCAACTGGAGAACCAAGCATTGGTGCCCCTACTAATGCGATGTACTTTAGGGTGTGCGGGCAAGTCTCTGCCTAGCAACCATATACTCGCTTGCAAGTTGCTAGGCAGAGACTTACCCTTGCCGCCTAAGTATGTTGGAAGTGGACAGGCGGGTGAAAACGCCTCTTTAATCATCGTACAGGATAATCTGCTTCCTCCCTCCATCTTGCTGATTGTTGCTGGCCAATGAATGATGCACCGGGAGCTAATCTTGTCTACAAGCCAACGGGAAATAAGGACCCCCCCGACTTACCTTCCTCCATCACTTCGGAGTAGGGGTCCGTTCCGGAGGGTTTCCAGGCTCGCCATTGTAACCTTTCCGAGTTCGAACCCACAGAGCGCTGCGTGTAAAGGAGTTCGCGCAAGAGAGCTACTTGTTGGGGTGGAGATTCCCGACACGGGCGCAAGCTTTATTAGATGGTATGTATCTGGCTACGCGCATGGTGGGGTCAAGATCGCCCTTGACGATCCAGAGGTCCAACACTCTGTAGGTATACCCTGGATGAGGCTCACAGCAAAGACACAGATCGCAAACCGCGATGTGCGTCTTCGGACCCGTTTCTTCGGATGCATATCTGCAAACGGAGCTGCGGCCCAAGAACCAATGTGGTGCAAGTGGGCCAATCGATTCGCGCACGAAGGGCCAGACAGTGCACGTTGTGATCGCTCTAAACTCTCACATCGCGGGGGCGTATTCTAGAGGCAACGATAAGCGATGGATGCATTGTGGTCACCCAGTGAGGAAATCTTGAGGAACGTTCCAGAACGAAATATGTCACCGGGGTCTGTGTTCTAGAGTGCCCTAGCGGCTCCGGTAATCGGATCGCGAACATTTGTCGGGTGGGTGTACAAGTGTAGCACAAGGAATTTTCGAGCACGGATCGAGCCAACAATGTGGCCGCGCCCTTGCAGAAACCGTCCCAACTTGCAAAGCTAGACAGAGCTAGGAAAGCTAGAGCAAAATAAATACCGCAATTTGTCTATACTCTCCGCGGGAGTAAGAGGTAGAGTACAGTATCCACAAACACGAGCCGCCATTTACTGTATATTGAGTTTCGAGACGGACAGTCCCCACCCGCGGGGAAGATCCCCTCTCTGGCTGTCTGTGGTCAACCACGGAAACCAACTCAATGATTGGGGATGCCAGTGCAAATCGCGAAAATCTTCAATATCGGAGGTCTGCTGAGAGTACGTACCCATACTACACACAGCAACGCCAAATTCTTGATAGCTACCTAGTCGGTTTTTGACGGAGTTCTAGATTTGCACACTGCAGCTTCTAACGGTGTTTGTGTCGGCAACAATTCCATAGGCTCGGCGCTGCCTGTGCTTGGCGAACAGTTAGGGCAAGAGAGGAGCACACACTTTTTCTTTCCTAGCGTTGCTGGCATACATGCCACCCCCTACGGCAATAGGCCCTGTCGATCTTGTTGGGCGGCCTTACCTGGGGGTCTTCCCTGCTGTAGGACGCCATCGTCATGCAGCCAATGTGGAAGGTCCCAATAGGAATCTTTAAGTCCCAGCGCGACACCACACATCAGAGCTTCTCCACAATGATAAGAACTCCCATTTCTCGGTCCGTAGAAGTCATGGACCTCAACTTTCCTTTTCGCCACAGACCACCTTGAGACCACGCGCGGAGATACGGACACTCAGTCTCCTCTAATGTCGACTCCGGCCAAACGTGCCTGCGACGCATGTCACCGACGGAAGGTGAAGTGTGACGGTGGCCATCCGTGCAGAAACTGCACGCAGGCCTCGTTGGACTGCACCTTCAATACCATTCCACAGAAAAAGGGCCCTAAGGGAAGCAGGGCGAAAGTCATATCCGAGCTTCGGGAGGCACAGAAAGCCACGCAACGGTCGCTGAAGCTCAACGAACGCTGGCCCACTCCCGCGTCTTCACGAACACCTGGTCTGCTCACTCCAGAGATAATCAAAACATGCACAGACTTCTTCTTCAAGAACCTTTACCCTACCATACCTATCCTTCACCAAGAGCGTCTTGAGCAATCACTTCAAGCGCTAGATACCGACACCGACGTTTACTGTCTCTTTACTGCGCTATGTGCGTTCATGCTGATCCAACCAGGGGTCGACGCTACGGGCGAGGCTGCTGGATCCTCGTCGGACACTCCACCACCGACTCCAATGGCCTCAGGTCAAGCACTGCTAGAGGAAGTCATCCGGGCTAGAAAGACTTACGATTACATCGAAAATTCTTCTCAAGCCACCGTTGTCACATCGTTTTTCATCTTTGGATGCTATTTTGGACTGGAAAAACATAACCTCGCCTGGTTTTACCTCCGAGAAGCTACGACATTAGCGCAGATTCTGGGTATGGAGGACGAAAATTCATACACCACCCTTGACCCTATAGATAGTTCCAGACGGCGACGGTTGTTCTGGTTACTATTTGTCACAGAAAGGTTTGTTTCTCCCGGTCGCTCCTCTCGTTGACGTCGCTGTGGCAACTACTAATTTACTGAACGCAGAGCCTACGCACTCCAAAGACACCGGCCTCTCACACTGTCAGCAACCATTGGATTACCCACAGCGGAGGAGGATGCTAGTGAGCCCATGGGCCTGTCTGGATTTAATCATTTGGTCAATTTGTTCTTGCCTTTCGATGATGTCTTTGTTGGTCTTTGGAACAAGATTCGGTCGGATTGTTCGACTGGCTGGCTGGCTCAGTTGCAACAGAAGTTGGCCGATGCGTTGCCGGCCACACTGAACACGACTGAGATCCAAGTGGCAGATTTAAAGACATCTCAGCAATGGCTGCGCACGATGGTGTGGCAGCTTTCCATAAGCAATGGTTATCTTTCTTCGTCATCGACAGATTCGTCAATGACGTTCAAGTATCCTATTGAGGTTGCCCGGGATCTTCTGACCGTGACGGGACAGCTCTCTCGACAGTCAATGGAAGTACACGGGATCGGACTGGTGAGCAAGCTCTCTACCTTCATCTTTCTTCATCCTGCCGAGACTAATATTGCCGATCTAGATTGAAAAACTTTTCGATGTCGCCTGCACACTCACGGACGTCATGGCTTGCGTGCCGCTAGAATCTGGCTCCTTTGACATTGGACCTCGCGATTACCTGATGGAATTTGTCAGTCTCCTTTCTCGTCTTCGCGGAGGTGACTCTCGTTTCCTACCTCTCCTTTTAACGAAAATCAACGATTCCTTGCCGCTATTATCTCCTTCTCCTTCGATGTCTCCGGTGGGCCATCTTTCGTTGTCGGCGGAGGATGTGGATGATCATACCATGATCACAGAGAATGAGGATCTGGTGTCGGCAATTACTACAACAGCCGGATGGAGCGCCTTCATTAGTGCCCCTTCGGTCATGGATCCCGTCACAATGTCGGAGATATCCGGGATTTACACAGCTGCGTCTGAGGTCGAATACAAGTCTGAATTCCCTCGATGAGCCGGTACTTTACCAGCATTTCCCCGTGATTTATTGCCCAAGTTGACTTTTGGTTGGTCAATTGTCCACTTTTCAAGTCAAGTTCCAGTGAGAGGAAAGTCGTTCCTTAGTTTTGGCATCTATTCGAATACGAGGCAGTTTTTGGACTAGCTCAGAGGCACGCCTGCCGAGGCTGAGAGGATTGTACGGAGGATGATGGTGATAATGGAATCGCCCACCGACCGGGCTGGAATCTCATGTCACAGCGTTCTCATCGAATCAGGTTTTAGGATGGTTGGAGAGCCATATGATTTTTACGCATTTTTTTCTTCAGTTCAATTCTACGAAATTTGCTACTTTATATTAGGTTTCCCATATTCAATGTCTCAAATCCTGGTGTCTAACGGCCAAGTCGCTTACCGGAAAGGGGAGGAGTCAGCTTTTTGTTAGTCGAAGTTGCGGCAGTTCTGGGACGGCCCAGCACAAACTGCGTGGGTCCACGACAATCACAATTTCTCGAGGAATGGATAACGGCCGTATCATTTCCTTATGATTGTACTTTACGAACTGGCGGTTCGATGAAGCCGTTTTTTCGACTGCTCCATATGAGAAACGGCCTATCAATTAAGCACCTTGTCAAATACCAGTGCAAGTCTACGCACTGACTGGAGCTACGACCGTGCCAAATCTCACTAACGAGATGAGATTACGAAGGCTCTCACCTGAGATTATTCCGTCTCTCGCCGCTCTATGCTCATCGCGAACGGCATAACCCCTAAGATCGCACACCGAATGGAAAACCTGGTGGGTGTCACCGGACGATAGTATTACGTACATCGGCTTCGCAAACACACCACCACACAAGAAGCGGCACACAGCAAATTCAACACCAGACCATCGTGCCGACAAACTTCTGCCGCATGCGGTGGGGTGTGTGGGTAAGTCTCTGCCCAGCAACCATATACTCGCTTGCGCGTTGCTAGGCACAGACTTACCCTTGTGCCCTAAGTACACTTACTGAAGACGGACCGCCTTACTAGTTGCATACGCAGTATGCCGTGCGGAATCTCCAATGTTTCAATTTCGTCCGCCGATTTACTTATGCAGTTAGCTACTCCACAGTGACGCGAAACTACTAGGTACATACTGGGGTTCTCCCCGCACGACGGCAGAAAAGCGATTCCGGTGGGGTAGGCGCGTACTGGGCGGCAGTTCGTGCGGTACTCCCCTGCCTTAGTCTTATCACTCGGTTTACAGTTAAAGGACTGGAAACAGGGTTTTCCAGCTGTAAATTTCTGGATCTGGTTCGGGGGCTTTTTTACGAAGTTTTTTCTATCAGATCGATGTGTCTCGTGGATTTAGTGGTTGCTGAGGAGCTTGGGCAAACAGGAAAGCTTGAGCATGGGCCTGGTCGCCGCTCCGCGCGGAATGGGTGGGTGAGACGCTCGAACCGACATACCGGAAGCGAAAAGCAGATGGTGGCGGCCCGTACCTGCAGGTAGCGGAAAACCAGCGAACGGCGGTACTTCGGCTGACCAACCGAAACCCCGGAAGCACTGCCACTCAGTTTTTGGGTGGCTTTTCGCAAGCGAGTCGCTTGATTACTTATCAGCCGAGCTTTGCATATGCACGGTGATCGGGGGGTAAGCGTATCTCCGTGAAAGATCTATCGCGATGCTTTTTTTCTTTCCGTTTTCTTCTCGCTTCTCGCTTCTTTTTTTCACGTTTTTTTTCTACCGCTTCCTGTTGCGTTGCGTCCTTTGTTTCTTTTCCACGCCTATCTATAACTATGCAAGCTCCTCGAGATACGAGAGAAAATCGTCGTTCTTATCAGTGGCTTTACTCTGCACCCATGGCCGAGAAAATCTGCCGCCCGCCGTCCCGCCCGGATGCGCTATGGCAGTTGCAGATTGCGAAATTTTTCTTCGTGCTTCCATTTTGCGATGCCTTGCCAAGAAGCTATGGCATTCTCATCCTCCCATCACAGCCTCCCAACAGTAAGCACGGGACGGGAACGACCGACAGGAGGGAAGACGACGAGGGTTCGGGCGGGCAAGGCCGAGGCTCCCTGATCTCTCTCTTTTTTCTCTTTCTATGCACGAGGTAAACAGATTCTGTCGACACATCGCAGGATTATCTCATCCCACTATCAGACAGCATAAGCCAACTGGCTATGCCGTATGCAAAGACAAGGAAGGCCCTGGATACGTGCGTGCGATTGCGGAGGGCTTACTGCAGCATGAGCTTTCAAACGGAGGGCAGGTTTTGCCGATATGTGGGGATGGGAATTGGAATGTGGAGAGGCCACATGTACAGGTTTACAGCACTTTCGGGCGCACGATATATGACGCCTGGCACGTCAAAATTAGCTCCATCGATGACGTATTTGGTGTACTGCTTGGGCCACCCTTTGAACTGAGCGAAAAAGAACGGACTTTTTCGAGGATTGCTTAATATATCGATAGCGGTATATTTATGCTCAGCGTTCAGTACTCATAATAGAATTTTACACATACTCAGGCGAGCACGCTATCCACAAGTCGCCCTCTGAACACATCCGCTTACACCTAGTGAACCAACATGTGGACTGGAGATACGTCGTGGGAAATTAAGTGGCGTGGTTCGGTCCGAAAGGTAATAAACACTAGCTGTGAATTGGGGGTTTATCTGGACTCGTTGTCCTGCTACATAGGAGGAGGAGGGGAGATTGGTGCTCCAATTCAGCATATGAATGCGGGGGAGATAGCACCTATGATATGTGTAGGTAGGTGGGGTTCTGATTGTTATTTCCACCTCACTTCCACATGCCCCACAGTTCGCGATTCAGGGTTTTCGCTACAGACTTGGCCCTGCTAGGATGCACGCGCTAGATACGTGAGGAATATGACCCACCTCTAAAGTCTAAGGCTCTAGGAGCGTTCAGGCCTAAAACGAACAATTTAAAAATCTGACCTGGTATCAAAGTACACCAAAGAAACCAAGACGCCAGGCCTGTGAAAGGCTAGACCGCGAAATATGGGGAGAGACGACAAGGTTGCCAGGGATAAGGAAAAGGACCAGTCTAAGTGTACGTCTAATCCCGGAAAATGATATCCGGAATGTATGGTATGGGGGAAAAAACCCACTGTCCGTGCCAAAGAATACACTGTTTCCAAGCATGTGCGCCGGACATGCCAAGGGAATGATCTTCCGTCTGCAGTATCGTGTCAAAAAGGGAACAAAACCGCGCTAATCGTCCGCCTCTGCCTTCGAGCTCCACAATCCATTCCATATCAACGAACCCTCACCCCCGCTAAGCGACCCCAAAAAACCAGCCCCGCAATGCCTCTACCCCTATCCCTGAGAAACCAAAAGCTTAACCTCTCCGTCCATCCACTCTGTCCCATTTACCCTTTGCAGCATTCCTTGGAACGCGTCCTCTCCATCGAGGCTGACTAGCCCTTCGTCCAGCCACACTTTCACGGAAAACCTTCTCCCTATGCCACCTACTAGCCGGCGTAGAGTGGCGAAATCGGCGGCTTGGGTGGTTGTGAGGTAGAATGGTGGACGTTGTCGCTTGTTGTTTAAGAGGATGTTTATTTGCATCTTGATCACTACTCCTGGCACGACAGGATAAGGAGAGACGGTGGAGGTAGCGTTAGGCGGGATAGGAGCGAAGAGATCGTGAGACGTTTCTGGCGGCGTAAGGGTTTGTGCTGAGGGAGTGGTAGGTGCAGCAAGACGACGTTTCTTCTGTGCCGGCTGTTGTTGGGTGGGTGCTGATGGATGGGGAGGAGGGATGTTCGCGGCTATGGCTGCGAAGAGGTCGCGGATGATTTCGTGGGCGCTGGGCAGGAGTCAGTGCATGAGTGAGTTTTCCGTGATAACACGACTTACAATTCCCTCTTAGCCTCTGCATCGGCTTCAATTTCACTCCCAGCTCGGCTCCAATTACTCTTCTCGAGGTATCTCAAGTCTCTAACAAAAGTGTCGTGAAAGAAGCGGTCGACACATTGGTTGCTGCAACTTCTAGGGCTTCCAGGATGAGCGTACCGGAAATGATCTTCTACGGTTGCGACCAAAATGTTATAATCCGATGAGGATAATCCTGAAATCAGACCCAAATCCGCGATTCCAGGGCGAGGTTCAGCTTCAGCGTCCATAAAGGGACTACCATCCGTCCCGTTAAAGTGATGGAATAGAGCTTCTTCTACTGCACCGGAGGAGTCTAGGTCGGATGGAGCGTTTGAGTCAGCTCGCGGCGGAGTTTCCATCTCTGACGCTTTCCGTTTCTTCGAGCCGGCGGCACCCCCTTTGCGTGTTTCGATAGCGTACTGCCGTTGACGTTCGTTCGTTACCATTCTTCGGAGGAGCGGTATCACTAAGTCGATAATCCTGCATATAATGATTAGGTTCCCTTATTCAATGCCTAACACAAGCACACAAGCTTGCAAAGACTCACTTGTTCTTCTGCGCCGGCCACACGAATTTTCGTCGCTTATCCTTTTCTCCCTCTCCTCGCTCTGCCGGAGGGACATTCTTCCCAAAAAATCGCTCTCCGTTCCCTTCAATCTCCAAAAAGTCTTTCACACAGTTGTAAAGTCTTAGTTTGACCATATCGGAGTCTCCTTTTCCTCTCGAGCCCACACAGTTCTGTCGATCGGGATATCTCTTATCCAGCATATACACTTTGGCCGCCGCTTGCAGATGTAAGAAGTTTTCCGGTGATAGTTCGAGATTTGAAAATAGTTTGGACATGGGAGGCCGTGTGTATTTCTTGCTAGAAGCAGAAGGTCGACGAAAGAGAGCCGCGGCAGAGTGAACACCAGCTGCCCTAGCATCAGACATGGCAAGTTGTGGAGGTAGCTCTCGTATCTCAAGAGTCGAATTGTCGTTATCAGCATCAGCATCCTCACGGTCATCCTGCTCGCCCTCCTCTTCGGAAAACTCATGCCTAATCCGCTTTTTTCGCCGTTGGCTCATAAAAGAAGGAGCATCAACGCTCTCACCGTGGCTGTCTTGGGCAGTCTTGCTCTGGGAAGCTTTCCTAGAAGCCCTCCGTTTACGCTTATTCGTCCCATCGGTAGCTACCATATTAACTTCAGGGGCTTCCATTCCAGTGGTTTTTGCCCTGCGAGTAGTACGGCGAGGACGCTCAGAAGCAGGATTAGAATCGGTGCTGTTTGTAGCTTGCATTTGGGCCTCTTGCCCAGCAGCACTACTAACAGCTTTGAGAAGGCCTGCTAGCTGGTCGTTCTGGGCCGCGTGACTCTGGGCATTAGGGCCGATGCTCCCGTTTGTCGCACCAGCCGCTGAACTGAGAGGATTCCCGGGATTGCTCATTTGGCCATATGCCTCCATATTATCCAGCATTGCCTGTGCCTCAGCTCCGATCTTTTGTGAATGTAGGTGATTGTCTGGAAAAAGGGTCAGTCAGAGCCGTGCCCAGGATTCATAGTAAATAGGGCAAACGTACGATCCGACGTAGTCACAGTCATACCATTAGTCCCATCCCCCAATGAACCATTGGATCCGGCCACGAACCTGCTGCTTGTCGGATACCGCGGATAAATCGACGCATCAGATACCATACTCCTAGCTGTCAATTCTCCAAAATACGCATCCTCTGCAGTCGAGAACTGCCGGCTAAAAGCTAGACTCTGTAGTGATGGGTGTATCTGATTCGTGCTAGATGCAACGCTTGTCTGCTCATCAAACACGCTCCGTACATTAAACTCCCCGTTTTGCTGTAATCCAAATTCATTCGCCTGTGCGAACGCGTTCTCTATCGCCATGCTCGTAAGCGGTTGCATCTGCGCTTGGAAAGCTGCTGCTTGTCCAAAATCCTCCGGCATACTAGAGTGGTGTCCGGTATTCATCCCCTCCGGCCACTGAAACGTCTCCGCTGGATTCACTGGGTCTGGATCCGGATGTCTAAAGCGCGTGGCGATGTCAGCTCGACGCTTCGTAAGTTTGCACTGCCCTCGATATCGCAAAGCCAGGCAAACGCAGACCAACATAGATCCATAATGGTACGTACTTAACGGCCCAATTCAGCGCGTCTGCTAGAGCGGAAACCTCTTCAAATTGACTCCGTTGGCTAATTCTCTGTTTCTCGTTCTCGATCCAATGCTACAGCGCAGCAAATCCAACAAGCAGCTGTCAGTTTGGCTTCCTCCAGCTCAATGACTAGACAAACCGGAAACGGGATGTTTGCTCACCTTGACCCTCTCACCATTCCAACCACTCTCCAAACCCTCAAGCTCCCGCAGCGCAAGTCCAATCAATTGCACAGCATGAACCGTAAGCATTCCACGCCTAAAAAACCGAGTCAGGATGCTCACAACCTCATCAGTCGCGAGCGATTCACTATCTAGGCCACTGTCACCGCTGTCTGGGAGGTGGAGGTTGCCCATCTTTTTTTTTGGTTGTTGCCGAATGGATAGGTGTTTGTTCAGACGTTTGTTTCCTTCGGGGGGTTGTTTGCACGACGAGACCGATTTGGGAATGCGGTAAGTTCCGCGTGGGAGGTTTTTTAGGTGTCGTAAGCGAGGGCGAAAACGGAGTGAATATCACCACGCCCCGTTTGGGGAATCTGCTGTGAATTCGGCCGGAAATGCGCGAGAAACAAAATTGAACTTCGGATTTTGCTATGTACTTTGTCTATAGTTCCCTTTGAAGTTAAGGGAACACTTAGTTGAGCACCAAGGACCCAAAAGCAAATGAACAAAAAAGACAAACACCCGGTCACAAACCCCTTTGGCGATACATGGCACTTGAAGCTCGAAGACTGCAAATTTTGACAAGTCCGCATCCCGCACCGACCTTCACACTCATTCAAGGAGGTGAGGAGATTATTTTACGATCAGGACGATAGAAATGAATATCATAGGACTCGCGACTATACCGCCTAAGACGAAACCGGGATACACGTAAGGATAGATTCGGCTGAGTTAGGAAAACTGAATACAGAGTAGGGGTTTGCGGAAACTTATTTCTATGTTTCCGCCTAGATCATATATGCACATACGTACTAAGGCAACTTCGGAGGAGACAGGCCCGACGCTGTATGTCGTACACTATATATGTACGGGGCGATGGAAACCTGCTGCTATACAACAACGCCATGAAATGACCCAAAATCCTTCCCGCAAAAATACGACACCCATTACTCACACACAAAGCATATCAGCACGAACCCGCGACTCAATCCTGTCATAAGTCTTCCACGGCCCTCCCAGCTTCCAGAGCTCGGTTCCTTGGGTCATTCCCCCTCTCAATCGCCTCCTCCTTCATCCTATCCATCTCATCCCAGATGGCCTCGATCTTTTGTCCCAGGTACTCATCCCGCCCAAGTTCCGGGTAGTCGTGTATGGCCAACTGATCCATCTCCCCTCTCGCCGCCGCAGCCTTAACCTTCTCGCTCTTTAACTCCCAGCTTTCCAGTTCCTTGCGGAGCAACATCTGATCATACCGAAGCTTAAACCATTCCCTAAAATTACCCTCCCCCCCAAAACAAACCCCGAACCCCTCGCAATAACACACCCTCATGTCTGGACACACCGCTGCCTCACGGGTGAAGACGAATTGCCAGGTATACTCCCACAGCCTCCCCGCCAGGTAGTCAGTCATCTTTGTCCTAAGCAGCCAGTCACGATACCACACCCAGCGCTGCAGCGGGGTGGCCAGCACCCGTTCGCGGGAGACGGCGAATTGCGCGCAACACGGTTGTGCTAGATTCGCAGGCACCGGCTTATCTGGGAACAGTTCGGCCCAAAATTGTGATAGAACGGTTTCTTCGTCCGCGATGATGTCGTCAGCCCCGGTGCCGATCCATTCGGGGCAACCGGGTTTCCAGTGGCAGCGGAGATTGACGTACCCGTTCCTGACCACCCATTCAGAACTCAGTCGCCGCACCATCTCGACGGCGTCATTGTTAAGAATGTCGTTGTTGTGCCAGGCGCGACGATGGGCGTGCATGAATATCATGACGTCTGGTAGGTGTTTGTAGTTGTCGATGATATAAGTCAAGTACACCATGACTTCATTCCCCTTATTCTTCGGTGGGTGGAGGCGAGCACGAGGATCATCGACCGTGTATATTGCCGTATGCACATTCGGAAGGCCCTCTTGTACCCACTCCACAGACTCATTTTTGAGATGTGGTATCACTAGCACACGGGAATATGTTGACCCCGGCGATTCGGGTGTCCCGAGCTCGAAATGTGGCGGGGACTTGTGAATTTGGTCTGCGTATTGTATGTTTTGGTAATCTGTTGCGCTAAATTGCGCCTCCTGACGTCTCCGGAACAGGTAGAATATTAAGAGGACGCCTATTACGGCTAGGAGGAGCTTTAGCCTGGGCCGGCGCCGGAGTAGTGCCATACCGGCAAGATAGTGCGTGTGGTTCCGTGGGGATGAAGGGGGCGCGTTACGGTGGGATCTAGGTTAGGTATTGATTAGCAATTGGCGTCAAACAAAACTCTGCGAGCTTTTAGGAAGTGTACACGAATGAATCCTGGAGTTTGAGGTTCTGGGATTAGGGAAGAACATACCCTGTGGCTCCGGAAGGCTTTACGTAGGTACTACGCCAAGAAAGCACGTCGTAGACGTAAAGTAGGAATTGAACCCATTCGGAGAATTTTTGCCGTAGGTAGCCGTTGGATACGACCTCATGTTGCTGTGCGGCTTGGGAGACGCGTTTACGCATTTAAGGACGCGACAGGGGAAGATTTAGCGATGCTTAATGCTTAAACCCTAAATAGGCTAGGCTTGTGTAACCGACACAACGACCATCTACTTCTTATGGTCAAGTCAGAACCCATACGACGTTGCACCCCTGTGCAACTGCCATACAATGCGAACTCCCATCTACCATTTACTGCTCAAGTCCTGTTCGCTATACACAGCACACTAGATATGCAGGAGAGATTCAATGAAACAACAAACTACCTGCAACAGTCCCAATTAAAAGAAAAGCAACATCGCCAGCCTAAGACTTTTGGCACAAGGGGGACCGAGGTGGTCCACGCATGGAGGTGGAGGTAATAAAGATACAGAAGAGAAGAAACTATGAGCAACGAGCCGAGCGGTTTGCTCTAAACAACAATGATGTGACAACAGCCGCTACTGTAGTCGTAAAAGAACCATTTCGATGCAGGCGGGTTGCCTGGAGCAGGAATTAGATGATGAGTGATGTCTCGGACATCCTATTGGTGGCTTTTGAACTGGGGCGCTGGTTTGCCTGAGTTGTCCTCACATGTCGTCCATTTTGAAGACTGTCAAAGAACACCGTGCCACAGTTGCTTGAGCCGACGTCGTCGAGCATCGGAGAGGTAGTTCTATCAGAGCCCATGGCGCTGGGGAGTTTCGCAAGGACTGGTGGTGCTTGACGCCATTTCCTTATACCGACTTCCTTCTCATCGTCAACGATAACGATCATCCAAACGCCGATCTGACCGTTACTGCCAAACAAAGGTGTGCAGTGGATCCATCGATTTCGGCCTTCCTCGTCAGCTTTGGAGATCCACCTTATCTTGGCTGTAACCCCTCTGCCGTCCGCCATGGCCTGGGCGAGTTCGCCGCGAACACGATCACTGCCACCAATTTTGTTCATGAAGGAAGATTGCAATATGCCTGGAACTCGGAGAGAGGGTGATGCGAAGAGGATGCGCAAAGATGGGAAAGGCCTAACGAGCAGATACTGTGACATTGTCAGCTTTCGAATGCGATCGAAAGGGATGTCGCCACATATTCGATGCGGGTTCGTCAAGTTCTAGTCATCCGCTTACATTTTGATATACACCAGCAAGTCTACTGCTACTTGATACACTGGAGTCTTTTCTACCCACATCGGGCGAGCTCTCTTGGAGTAGAAGTCTTGGTTTGGTCCAATTGCCCTCCGGGACCGGCTGTTCTCCCTGTTCTCTGTGCATGCGGCCGCCCCACCTTCGTACTGTCTTCTGCTCTTCAAGATTGAACATTTCGCAAAGATCCCGAAGCTCATCCTTTTTCGCACAATGGTTGTTGAGGTCTGGCTGGCTGGAGTCACTGTCGCCAGAACAACCTATATCGAGCGCTTCCAGACCATCTAGTCTCCTTAGAGATTCTAAGCCCGCGCACTCTTTCACAAGGCCACTGACGTCAATCTGGGCGCCAACGAAGTATCGAACTTTTCCTCTGCTATCGCACAGGGGTGCACACATGAGAAGGTTCATAAAAGGAGAGCCATCTCTTCGACTACGCGATGAGTCAGTAGGTTCGAATTGAGATGGTAATGCTCTGATTGCCTGGACTTACTAGTTCAGAAACGTTTCGTAATGTTCTCTACCTGCCTCGATAGCCTCTCGTATCCTCCGAGTGCTGAAAGGATTTGTTTTTGGACCTTGCAAAAATCGGCAATTTCGGCCGATCACATAATTCATCCCATACTGGGTTGTCCGATGGAATTCTGCATTACAGAGCAATTCAGTACTAGACGACGAAGTACAAGCCATTTGGAAACAAAAACATCTCACCTTCTGAGGCAAACACGATTGGGCAATCAGGCCTTGAGGGGTCTGTAAGACAGAATACCTCTGCTAGCCCTTCGGAGGCTTCGCGCAAGTGAGGAGCAAGGGTTCCAGTTATACGTCTAGAAACGTGGAGAGTGACATTCTGAATATAAATGTAAGTGATATAAGCCGGCAAATCTTCCTTGACTAGTACGTCGAAAGCTTTATGAGCCTTTTCCTCAAGTTCCTTGTTGACGGTCGAACTAGCCAACGAAGAACTAAATTGATGGTCTCCTATTTGGCCAAGTGATTCCGCAATTGCGTTCGAATAACTAATTGCCTTTAGTGCCTTGGTAGCATCAAGGTAGTAGACTAGGATAGGGACCGATTTCGGCCGATAGGCGCCCAGAAACTGAGTAAACTTTAGGAACAACGCTGGATCGGCAAAGATAACTTCGAGATGATTCCTGGAGAAGAGGAGATCGGAACGGGCTTCTAGTGAGTACAGCTTTCGACCCTCGTTTTCCACCGGAGCAACGAGGTCGAAACAGCCAGGATCATCTTCATTTACTGGTTCTAAGCGATCGCTGTCATCGGGCTGTCCTTGGGCTTGCAATGGTGCCAAGGAAGAGGTCGCGGATGTATCAAATGTGTGAATTGATGCGGATGAGTATGAATTTCTCCGCGAGCGAGTGCCTTGAGTGCCAAAACTGTCCGGAGAAACTACTGCAGCTTCGCGGTTTCTGCTTCTGTTTGAATTTTCAGCAGTGCTGCTAAGTGGTGTGAGGAGCGGGGAGTAAAAAAGCGAGATACCTTGTGCGTAGAGGGATGGGCGTTACTGATTGGAGATCTGGTATCGGAGGTATTACTCCGTCTTCTATTGGTGTTTGAATGGAGACAGCGGATTTTGCTCGACGGCGCTGGAGCAAAGATCTCAGATCATCCGGATTATTCGGGGTATCGCCCCTGCTAAACAATGGTCGCCCACGACTCTCCGGGGAGGGGCTAGGGCGCAGTGGTTGAAGCATTTCATGAGGACGGACAGCTGGCAAGGACGGATACTGTCGAAGTGAGCGTTGCTGCAGCATAGCCCGTATGGGAGAGGTCTAATTTTGTGGTGACGATCGCGAAAGAAATGGTAGACGTAGTACTCCCTTAGCAGATTGGGATGGGACTGAACGCTTACCAACGAATACTTGGGCCGTGCGCCTCTGCCATGGCTTCCTCCGTCCTCCAACCCGGGTCCACGAGGGATACGGCTCTGAAAGCTAGTTTGCACACGATCTTGCTCTTGCGCTATATTCACTCTCTCCATCGTTACCGCACCCTTTGGATTGGACGAATTATGTCAACGAAAATCACTGTCCAAGAGGGAATTATAGATTGCGCCCGAAACCCTACGAACCACGTCGCCCGATGTCGACAGGGAATTGTTGGATGAACCAAGAAAGTTATACGGAACGGGTAAGGCTAGGACTGGACACTAACCCTACACCCTCAGCTAAGGACGCCTGTATGAGAGACCTGCATTTTAGCGATGAGTGCTCGTCCCTCAACACGACGATCAATGAGCCTTGCATGCCGAAGTAGATCGGGGCCTACGATAGGACCATTGGTAGTGACAAGGATGGCGCATAGACTCGAGACAGGGTTTCAGCTGATGTAGGTAACACAAGGAAAGGCAAGACATGCAAGGGGTCGCTCTTTCGGAGTGACACCGACTGAAAAGTGGCCATCAAGAAGCACAATTCTGCAGTGTAAAGGAGGGGTTGCACTGGAAGAAAACTCCCACCGCAATGAATGCCAGCGATTAGACGACGACACAGGGTCTCAGCGACTATCACGATCGGTCGTTGTTTTGCGATGATATATGCTCCAGGTCACTTCTCTCAATCTGACAATGGAGACAGATCCAAGGATCGGCAGTGAATGTTTTGATATAGACAGACTACTATACTCGAAGAGATTTCGAATGTAACCGAACGCAGGCACCCTCTAGCAAACCTTGAAGACGTGCTTAGCAAATTTGCATGCCCATCAGTTCCATGTGGTCTCCGGTATGGTTGCATCGCACACGAATTACAAACCTGTTCAGGAGCTGATCTGTAGGTTCCCGATATGCCCGCAGATTTCAAAAGCCCGAATCCGCAAACGAGTTTGCGTGGTCGGGCGCTTCCCCCACAGGCCATGCTATAGTTTAGACTTCCATTCTCCTTTCCACGGCTCATCCAACCCTACGCGTGGAACAACGACAACAATCTCCTGGCCAACTGTGTCTACCTTGATTTCCGCCTCTTGGCAATCCTCCTCTGCTATGCCATTACTGTACTGTACCGCCACGAACTCCACCTTTTTCCTGCCAAACACCACCATCGGTGCATGCCAAGTCCCTGCCCCGTATGTGACTGCTTGAGATCCCTTGGCAACAAATGCTTTCAAGTTCACAAGATCTGGCACTCCCTGCCGGACCGGCCGCGGCTTATCCTGAATAGAGTATGTATTCAAAGATGGCAAATTCTCGGGGAAAGGCGCAGGTCTAGCACGGGATAGGACCTCCCTTAAGGACCGTGTTCTTTGGGGTTCCGGCACGGGGTAAGGAGGCTGCCGTGCCTCTCTCTTTCTAGATACTTGTAGCGCTGGAGCGACAATGACGAGGTATCTAGTATCCGGATCTGAAGGTGAAAGACCCAATGGTATGAAGGTCTGTGTCGTGTAAGGGTGTCGCTCAAGGATGTTGACCGTAAACAGACCCTCAATGCTCCGTTCTTTAGGTTGACTATCCTCACGCCGTAATTCTCTCGGTGAGCATATGAACATGTTCATGACAGCTCTCGCTCCCTTCTTGCTAAGGGCCCTGTGGTATAAGTTCACAGGTTTAGTGACATCAATGAGCTTCAGTGCGGTGCCTTGATTTGCAGCTACTGCAGCTCCTGGACTCGACCTGGTGGGGTCTGAAGGCGAGCGACTATAATTTTCAATAACGGTACCAAATGGTGCAAAGGCATGTTGAGTTAGAGGTTCTGGAATGACACGCATTGCCGCAATGGGTGGTTTGATCGCAACAGGCATCGTGATCCCTAAATCACGGACCGTTCTTAAGATCCCATGTATAAGTATCGTAAACTATTTCAGAGTATGTTTTCAAAAATAGTTCGTCCGATAAGAAATCTACTTGGTCTGTGTGCGCTTACGTAAGACGATATACCGCTCGATCTCTTAACGTCAATACCTAAACGAAATACATATGGCGAACAAGGTGACCAAAGTCAGACTTTGTCAGATCACATAATATCTAATCCTAAAGATAGACGTCCATGAAGGAAGTTACAACATGTTCTGTCTGACAACAACGAGTACTAGATCCGAAACTGCTCAGCACACGAACCCCACGAGACTGTACACGGGTTTAGGCGATCTTAACCACATGATTCTGGAATATAGAACGTATGTGAATCCCCGAGAATAACCTGCATTCTCAGAAACGCAAGCATCGTGAAATTTCATCCGCTGTCCGCACATCGCCCTTCTCCCCTTTCGTTACATCGTCTTTGAAATGGTTCTTAGCACCCTTGGCCTTCTGGGGACTGTCTTTGTTCTCCTTTTTCTTTGTGACAAGAACTCCCGCCATTTGAGTGAAAGCCCCTAGGGCACTGGTTGCTCTTGCTCTACGCGTTGATTTCGTGACTGTGCTGCTATCAAGTCCGAGGTGTTTTGAATCATGTTCGTCCCAAGTCTGAGAACCTTCGCTTTTTGTACGGCCCTTTACCTTGGGTCGCATTTCTGGGCTTAGGTGTCGAATCTCTGGTTGGCTGGGTCCTCTCGGCTCGTTGGAATGCTCTCTTGCCTCCGTAACAACAGAACCCAGGAATCGTACTTCTGGATACCTTCCAACACCAGATGCGACTGACGAGATTTCTGGGCGGGAACCTGAAGCATTAATATGGATGTATGCCTGTGACGAAGGCCCCGGATCGCGTAAGGGGATCCTAGAATCGTCTCCGGGGACAAACGAAAAGTTTCGGCTGTGAAAAGTCTGCTCAGAAACAACGATTGGTCTCCCGCGAACTTGTGATGAATATGATGTCCCGTAAGCCGTCCCCACTGGTTCCTCGCGCTGGTTGCCCTTTTTTGTGTTGATGACAGTGACGACAGAACTGTTTTTGGAAGGGAATGATGATGGAACTCCGTGAGTTGGGATAAGCCTCTCAATACCCTCGAGTTCGGCAGAAAATGAATCTTCTACTTCACTATGGTCCCAGGCTTCGGGAAGGTCCCGTTTTTGAGTCGGTTCCTCAATATTTGGGAACTCCAGGGGAGATTCCAGGAATCTTGACAGGCTGGTATCGCCTTCAGAATCTCTCGGTTTACCGACGAGTATTCCAGCGCCATAATCTTTACCAGGCCGAATGGAGACGCAGCTAGGGCCCCTTACTGAAGGTTGATGAAGAACTGGTCAGGATTGATGAGCCGTCAATTGTGAAACCGATAGGTACTAACTGGATTACTTACGCTTCTTGTTTGACCGCTGACTCTGCTTCACGGCTCCACCCCTCCTAATTCGTCCTATAGCATTTTCCGCGGTCTCGTAGTCTCTTTTACGCAAGATGCTCTTTGTTCTAGCGATGAACATAGCTTCCATGCCTTCCTGTCTCGCGATATGTTCTTCCAACCTCTTTATTTCTGCCTTGAATTCCTTGCGGTCCTTCTCCCACTGTCGAAGAGTATCCTCCATCGCCAAGGTGTCAATTTCGTGATCGCGTTGCTCTTCGTTGAGAGCCTCTAGAATGGAGCTATAAGATTCAAGGATATGAAGAAGGTGGCTATTGTATTCTGGTGGAAGCGGCATGTGAGGCTTATTGGTCATGAATGACAGAATGGCAATGACCATCTGCTGAGAGTCTGGATTATAGACAATATCCTGAGAGCGGAACAATCGGTTGAGGTCGTACGGGGCTTCAACCTCTGGCGGTTCGGTATGTATATGTATCGCCGGCAGCTTCGGCAAGTTCGCGAATAGAGGAGTGGCTATCGTCGACCAGATACTAACGGCCTCGTCGTGTTGATGCCTTCCCGTGTCAGAGCTGGGTCTGCCTTTAAGGAGCCCAGCCATGGCATGCTTCCAATGTCTAGCGGTTGCAGCCATTGCGAATCTATGTCAAAGCAATGAGATGTGAGATTCGCAAACGGACAGCTTGAAATATTGCAATTACTACCGATAGACTCGCTGTTAGGAATGAACACAAGCTCGAAGAACTGTCGTTGTCAGTAGAGTTTGTGTCAGCAATGGAGCAAGATGGGTGCATTTCCTGTTGGGGGCACTTAGCGTCTTCGAGAACGACCTAGCAAAGATGCGAAGGTGTTATAAGGAGAGCCTTATAATTGGTTTGCACAAACTCAGTCGAACATCTCGGGAATTGATAGAGCTCACTTGACCTATCGAGCTTATCTGTTCTGGGCACTAGAAAGGATTGGAGGCTACCGAGCGCTTGGAAAGCTGTCTTTCAATTCGGGTTCTTCACTCTGGTATGAATTTCAAGTGAATTACAAGGAGGCCATAAATCCTCTCTATTTACTATTCACGGCGTGTGTCTGACGTTATTTAACAGTCCACATCGACGCTTCAAGACGAAGAGAAATGTGTCTTCTAAGACATTGAGTGCGTGGTCCTTAATCAGGTCGGTTCCTCCATATGAGTATCTCTTCGGTTCACCAAACACCCTTATTTACTTATAAGAAGAGGTAAGAAAGCCATGGATCACATCGACAAGACGATTGGAAATCGAGCTCATTGCTCTGTTGTCAGACCTCAATCCATTATCCACCATCATCAGTTTTAAAAACGAAAATCGTGTCATGGAACAAATCGAATACAGGATACTTCTCTTAAACTCCGCCTACCACTATCCATTCGTCAAGAGAAGAACATATGGGAAAGAGCGGATCGATTGCATCTTAACCAATCCAGCCTTATTAAGGAAAGCGAGAGCCCAATTGCTAGGTGTGACCGTCTGCCTTGACTAGCGAGTGAAGTTTCGGCGGAGCTTTTGGAAAAGGCCCATTTTCTTAGGTTTCTTTAGTTCCTCCGGAGTGGTGGCATACATATCAGCGATCATTTCTGCAGCCACCCCCCCGTTCCCCCATGTGGATCCAAGCTCGTTGGCATTGCCGGTTCCGGAGAAAGGCAACATGGCCTGGGCTCCCTTAGTCCATTCTGCTTCAACTCCGCTGACTCGGCGGTCGACCCCTTCGAACATGGACATTGCTCCCGATCCATCGGCCCAGGCTGGGTGAACTGAGCTGGCCATGGTTCTAGCTCCATGACTCCACGGCCCTTGAACTGCGTTATCCGTTCCCTGAAATATGGTTAACGGTCCTGCTCTCTTGCCCCAATCTGCATTTGCTGCGTTTGCTTGTTCATCAGTTCCTTCAAGCATTGCCATGGTTTGAGCCCGCTCCAACTCAAGCCTCTTCTCATCAAAGATACTCTCGTTGTCATCCTGCTCCTTAATATCCCCATGTTGTATATTGCCTTCGTACATGGTATAGCTTTCGCCGCGTTGCATGCTAGCAGCGAACATCGCATAGCTACCCTGTCTCTTGTGAGCAATATGATGCTTGCTCTCGTACCTTTTATCATGCATGACCACAGTATCTTCCGCATTCGGGCTGATGGCAGCGATGGCACTACCAGAATCCTCTCCACTTGGCTCAAACTCATTGCCTCCATTTCTACCATCAGGCTCATCATCTTCTTCATAATAGTTTACTCCTCCTGGAGCGGCTTCCAATCTAAGACTATTCTTAAAGGCCGCTTCCCACTCGAAAGGCTTATCGTCAGATCTCGGCGGGTATCGACCGATAAGAGCATTCCAATCGAAAATCTCTTTCTTGGTCGCATAGCTAGCGCAATCGTATCTAGTCCAGAGTTCAGCAGCCAGGTTGTGGAATTCTGCTGTCTGCGATTTCTCGAGAGGACGGGTGGGATCGGCTGTAATCAAGGGCAATAGATATGCGCTGTTCGATCCGTGGTGATTAGGGACCGCAGCAATAGCTTCCGAGGCCATATTCCTAAGAAATTCCGCGATCTCCGAGTCGGTAGCGGAGTGGTAACCGGAATCGCTCTTGTCGCGGATGAACTTTTGAATGCGAGCTTTGATGTTCTTCTCGGAGAAGTAACTTGAATCTTTGTAGGTGGGATCCATACCGTTCTCGAGTTTGTTCCGGACGATTTCAAAATGACTCAGGTCTGCGAGTCTCGCCCCATCAAAACTAGGAGACAGAGGAGATTCAATGGCCAGGATGTTTTGCAACTCGAGTCGGCGGCTGATACGGTCTTTTTCTCTTTTCGATGCATCTTGATGCTTCTGATTCAAATGAGCATGAATCAAATGCGGGCTCAACTGCATGCAGTAGCTGAAAATATGCTTCTCAATGTTCTTGTCCGTCGCATATCCATAAGTGGGTAGGCTCATATCCTCTGTTCCTTCAAGGATTCGCAAAGCTCGCTCTCGATCCTCGACTGTATTCATCGCCGCGAGGAGAATCGGAGCCCAGTCCATGAGGGTTTCTATCTTGTCAAGCAGTACTTTCTGGAGGTCAGTGATAGTTACTGGACGGGTGCCTCTCCCATCAAGACCGCGATAGTGGACAATTTTATTTGGATCATGTTCAACGTCCACACGGATTGCCTCGCCGAGGTCCACTAGCATACCACCGATTTTCGCCTGCAGAATCAGAAAGACATCGCCCATACGGTGGAGAGGAGCGTTGTGGAGCGGAATACGCTTCATGTAGAAATCAATGGTCATTGAAGGCTCATCAAGATAATGAATTTCCTGGTCCTAATACGCAGAGTGAGCCAGGGGATAAATGAGCGAGGGGTAAAGACGAAGATAAAGGCAAAAATAAGAGCAAAGATGAGGCGAATCATGAGAGGAAAGATATTGGGAATGATGAGAGCAAAGGTGACAGGCTTACAGTCTGGCCCATGCCATGAACTGCATGATGAGCCGCTTTGATGGCTCCTTCATGGCGTTGCATCCAATACGCAATGGTATACAACTCCCGAGAGACTCGACCCTCCGTGTGACGGTTAGGGTGGTCTCTTGTGGAGACCGACATGACTAGGGATTGTTTTCGCCAGCTGAATGGAGATGGTGAGTGAGGTTCGCGTTGGCTAATTAAAGATAGATGACCGTCTGAGATCCCAATTCCGACGGCGAGATTCAGGAGGTCAACTGGCTGAGTGAAACCCCTTACCGAGCGGATTTCGAGTTAACCGATTGAAGTTTCGCACAGATTCGTGAAGTGGCGGTACGCAACGAAGGCTACTCCAGGGCGAAGATTGTGGATGGTGAGTAGGTGAAGATGTGAAGTAATTAGGTGAAGATGTGAAGTGGTTAGGTGAAGATGTGAAGTAGTGAGGTGAGAAGCGGTGGGGTAGAGGAAGAATTGGGGGGCTAGCGCGTTTATTATTGACGAAGCAATAACAGCCGCGTCGCCGCGACGATTCCTCCAAAACGTTTAGGAAGACACGGCCAATGCCCCCTCCAGGCAGTGGAAATAGGAGTGGTTGGAGGAACTGGTACTGCACTCTTTCGTCCGTTTTCAATTAGCGCGTGTTCTTCCCGGTGAATCTCAAGGGGAATGTGTATTGCCACCCAATTGCTGTAAATCGTTCACAGCATGCACTGCATTAGCGATGCCTCCCCGTAGTGTGTTAACATACCTCAATGGCCCTTCGTTGTCGTTTGCTTCTATCTCCGTGTATTACTTTGTTCATACCTTGCGTGGTTGATTGATTGTTAGTGGTGTTCACAATGCTTGAATTTGGTACAATATTGCGATATTTGACGAAACTACAACACTGTTGTCTAGGTGAATAACATGACTAGTGATAAAATTGGTTATCCTCCTCGCAATCGAGTAGGAGGAAAATTAACCAGGATTCTCGGACCTATATATTCTTCTCAAAGACTATAGCCCTCAAGTTTACCTCCTTCCCCTCAACTTTCCCTGCGCCGCACCTCACGCCAGACACAACTCGACTCTCAGTTACGAACATCTCGCACTCTTATCGCTTTCTCTCTGGCACCATACCTTTTCTAACTTTTCTCTCGAGCATTCGGTTGGATTTATTATCAGCACCGATGGTTTCCGCTTCTGGAGTCATGAATTCTCCCACCGATATTACCCTGCGTATCTGCGGCACATCACGCTGCCCTGTCTTAGGCAAACAAGGCCCGGTAGAAGTTATCAATGTGCCGTGTATGAACGACGGAAATCGAAAACACTATCTATCATGGCTAGTTTCCTCTGACTTAGTCGTCTGGCACGACACTATTATGTGGGACCGGGTTTGCAAGAACTGGAAGGGTTCGTATGTTCTACAGCTCTGAACCCTTTTCCGGATCTCAAAGATGTTCAGGTAGACTTTCACAATAGCATGCCGTCGACTGGAGAGCGAGAGGCTCGATTCGTCAGCCAGCGGACACCTAGGCAATGTATCGGTTTCAACTTTAGACGGGCTATAGACAGCGCCGAAGGAATATGGCAACTTTAGCCAGCGGCGATGTGTGCCACTGTCAATAGATTTGTTAACATTGAGGGATTGCCTGCTACCGAAGCTTATAACATATTAGCTTCGAGTCTCCAGTCGTTGCCTGGCCTGCGCGGAATTTCTGTGTGGGCGGCCCTAATTCAGTTCCTCATATGGTCCTTCGACGCGGGTATTCTAGAAGAGATGGGGCTAACTATCGGCGAAGATGTGAAGGTTGACCTAAACAGTATCGTAATGGTCAAGGAATGAGCTTCGAGCTGGCAGGGACCGAGACGTCTCTGGTGGCCAAGCTAAAGACTCTGTTGGTCCACATTCTCATGGACGGGAATCCATCTTTTAGGACAAACCCCTTCCTGTGGTGGACAGGAATTCTCGTAGTATTAGCAGCACCTTCGCCAGCGGACTACCTTAGTACTGGTATCATTAACGCCAAGAGCTTACCAAAAGATCCTACAACATTTGAAGGACAGTTGATGCCAATGGACATGCTCCTTGAAGACCGGTTAGTGTCTCTGCTGCAGGTCTCTAAACTGGTAGCTATCCATCATGCAACAGACACGGCAATGAACGAACTGGAAGGGGAGTCAAAGAGTCAGTTCTTCATTGACATGCTCTACGACAAAGCTGAACGCCAGCCAGTAATGCGGCAAGATTTGGATGCGTACATAGAGGCTCGAGGAAAGCTGAAGAAAATTGTGCAGAGAGACCAGGATAGTCACGGAGTTGTTATGGATTACCAGCAAACCGAAGGAGACACCAAGCAATTCTCGTCCTAATGTCATAAACGGAAATTCTGCTCACAAAGCGCCTTCAGCACATATCCCCAAGAGCCACAACAAAGCTGCTGATGCTGCGGGGGCTGCTATCCAAAGGAAACGAAAGACGGCTCCTGTGCCTATCGAGACTAGACCCAGACAGCGGAAACAGGAAACGTCGTTTCAAGACACCAATGCCTTTATCGCGGTATCTAATGCCTTACCGAGCCACGAAGGATTAGGAGCTGGAGATACCGAAGACAGAGGGTCAGATATAGAGTGGTGGAAGGAGACGCGTGGGAAAACCAACAACGACGATTCGCTCTCTATGGCCACGTCTTCAATACGTGCGTTATCGATTCGCGGACAAAGCCCTGAGGGTGATGGTGAGCTCGAGGCCGTAGAGACGGAACCAGTACAGCAGCAAAAAAGGGGAAAGACTGCACACAAGAGCCGCAAACCCGAAACTACGCTTCCTCATAATTAAAAATTTTTTTTCTGTTTTCAGCCTAGGGACGACTAAGTGCCGGATATTTCAATAACTACGAACCGCCGGTACCCGTGCAGGCACAGCCAAATTACACAGCCGCTGATCACCCTATACAAGGCGCGGGATCTGGGCAACCACAACCAAGTGCCACGGTCCTCGACCAACCTATTGAAGTCATAAGCGTTCCAATCAAGCCAACGAAGAAGCGTAGGAGGAAGGCTAAGGGTTGTGATTGGAAGTTTCCACGGAGATAGAGGATAATCTCTGAACATCCATCGAGCTGTCGATTGACACTCAACAAAGCATCGGCGAGGGCTTAGTGTGCATGTTGTGTTATCCTCTAAAGATGGATATTGTGGAGACAGCTTTTTCTAGGAGAGAGATGTCTTCTACTTCGAAATACCTTAACGAATGCTTGATGTTCATTCGGTGGTAGTGCGGACGGCGGATAAGAATTGTTTTCATGGTGGAGATGGCTTTATACTTTGAGGGAACTTTACTGAATGCTTGGTGAGCTTTCAGTCTTATCCTCTGTGGACATATTGTGTAGAAAAGGCATGTTTCAGAATGAAGGCTGTCTTTTACTTCGGTGAAACTTTACTGGGGTCTTGATTAACAATTTGGTATCTGTCTCGACCGTTGCATAGCGTGAGGGCTTGTTCCTGCGATCGAGGTTGTCCGTTACGGCTGAAAGGGGTGCCAGCCCAAGATAGGCGATAACTAGCTACCCTATGTTCTAGCGTGTGTGTAAGCAAAGCAGAAAATGACCTGCATGATGCTCGTTCCATCTCTTTTCAATTCAACGGTAAGCCCATTATATTAGGAAAGTAGTAGCTAGAAGAATTAGAAGTCAAAATGCTAAATCCTATGGTCGGTGTTGTGTTATTATGTGGGGTTGAGGTTGTGGTATTTCAGTAAATGTCTTGTGGTATCCCAGTAATTAAGATCAAAAATCGTGCTAGTTCAGTAATTAACCCTTTAATATATCATAGAACTGAAACCTCTTTTCCTTTGATTGCCGCTGCTTCTTCGCCGTGAATCTTTGAGTACTGCCGTATGAGAAACACTTCCCGCCACGAAACCAAAACATCGGGGCACCTCCAGAGTATCTTCCTTCAGTAGCGCACCAGACCCGTATGAATCAAGAAGCACTCCGCGAACTATCGAACCACCCCATATGTACCCTTCCAACGAATACTCTCCATAAATCACGGATAGAAGAACAATATCTCATAGAGTGGATAGGTTCCCCTGTAGAAGCGGATCTTGTCATCACTGGACGTGCGTACCTGGAGGTTCAACGTAAAGTTCTGATGTACATACAGCGAGGTTCAATATATGGTCGTACAGCCAGCCGAGATCACCAATTTCCGTTTTGATGGTCCGCATAACAATGACAATTTGGCCGGAGATGACGGTCAAATAGAATTCAAATTTTGACAGAAATCCAAGAGAAGTCTGAAAGAAATCCGAGGTAACTTGTGGTGCAAAAATGAGATTAAATAGACTCAAAGTAATGTAGAAAAAATTATAAGCACCTGCAAAGAGCATTCAGCAAAGTGCCCATGCTGTTGTATAAGTGGGGTAGTGGCGTAACGATACAAGTGGCGTAATGATACATTTTTCTATCTACAATTGCTCAATAGCGATACCCTCCTCCACATCGTCTGACTCCTCCGAAAACTCATCGGACTCCTCCATATACTCGTCTTCATCATCGCCAGAGTCAATAACAATTGCTAAGGCTTTCTTTTTGCCAGAGTTTTGGCCTCTGCAGCTACTACTTTATCCTGGATAGTAGCTGTACTAACTAGCACTACCTCTTTCAAAATAACTCGCTTTCCGGTCTTAATAGTCTGTCGCTTTTGAAGGACTATGTCTTTGTCGGCCTTTTCCTTGCGGAGAATAGAGTTTTCAGCCTCAAGTCGCTCTGCTGTTTCGATTAGTCGTAAGATATATCTTTGAGTTGGTTCGGTCAAAGGCTGCAAGCTACTGACCTGTATATTTAAAATAGTATTAAAAGCATGCAAAGTCGTCCCTTTGGGAGGTGAACTGGCCAAAAGCGAAATGTCTAGGAAGCTATCCATTGTAGTAAATTGCAATTTTGGTGTTGAAGGTACAAATGGTGTAGGAATGCGCTCAAGTACTTTTCAAGGGTTAAAAGGATCTAATTCAGTGCCGGACCAAGTGGCTAAAACATTAGAAAGTCAAATAGCTTTAATCCTAGCTAGTCAGTATAGTTCTACCCATTTATTTTTCTGAATATGACAAATTCCTGTTCATGTTAACTTATCAGCCTCTGTAGTAAAAGCTCACTTTAGTAAACCAAAAACTTCAATATCCAATGGCTGAGTTAAGTATGATGAATAAGGAGGCATTATTGAGAGAATAATATTATTCTTCATACAGTGACTAATGAAGTTTCCAGATATGTGGCTGTTGTAACTATTGTAAATAAGAATTCATAGTTGTTTATTAGCTTTATCTTTAGTTAAAGGCTCAAAAATGCAGTATAACTATTTCAGGCCATGTACATTGCTAGTTCAGCCTCTACGACTAGCTTCAAAATACCAATTATCTGGAGTTTCCTTTGAAATCTATTGTAAGTTAACTCTATTAACTTTAAAAATCACAAATAGTGATAAATAATTTTCATTAGTATAGATAGTCTCTATCACTAATACCTACTTTTGACATCCAAGCTATTATAAACATTTTGAGCCTCAAGCCACAAGATGTCACAAGATTAATGCAGAAACCATTAAATTATATCATGAACTAAGCTTTATTGGGAATGTCATATAGCTAAGAAAGCCAGCTACTAAATATGAACAGCAACGAGACTTGCTAGGGTATAAGGCCTATAGTGGCAACACATAAACTACTAAACTTATGCATTATATGATGTGTATGGTAACTGAAAAATATAAGGTAATACCTTTATGACAATCTGACTTTAATAGAGTCTTGTCTTCTAGTTTGTCTGAGTATTCAAGTATGTAGTAAGGTATTCTTAAGATGACCATGAGACGATTATATTGGTCTTGTATACTGAGATAGCAAAATAGTTCTGCTGCAACTATATCAAAAGATATCTTTAGGTAATGATTCTTAATATAAAGCTTTATTATTAAACTAACAAGATATTTAGTGAGGAGGGAAAATGTGACAATCTGACTCTGATGAGATCTCATCTCCTAGTTTGTCTTGGTGTTTAGGTATACAGCGTAGCATTCTTTAGATGACCGTGAGATAAGTATGTTAGTCTCATATACTGAGATAGCGAAACAGTTCTACTATAACTTATATCTAAAGATATCTTGGGCGATGATTCTTGGTATGAAGCTTATATTACTAAACTAATAAGACTTTCAGTGAAGAGGAAAGGAAAGATGCCTTCCCTAAGATTCTAACGCTTTATTTATAACTGCCTTTTTATTGATCTCTTGGCTACCTGCCAATGGGCGACTCATATCATTTGGAGTACTTTTTCCTCAGTGTAACTCATATCCGACTCACGCCGAGTCCACTAATGAAACCTGAGTCATTATGACTCATACTCTTTATCCATACCTAAGCTACCTACTACACCTAGCTGACGTGTTCTTCTGCTGCCAAGTGTTTCTCAGCTCTCCTTGTCTCTCATCCACAACCAACGGTTCTCCATTCGTAGGTTGTGGTAGTTTCTGTTGGTCAGTCGCTTTCTGGCTAGGCTCCTTAGCAATACTATGACTGGCTGAGGCCGTCGCCTTGACAGGGGTATGAGTAATTTATTGAGCTGCCACAGGTCACACTCCCAGCGCTGAGGGCACTAATTGCGCAAACCCTTGTTCTGGCCCCCATGTTCCCACGGTAAGTGCTGCTCATCCTCGTATTTAGTTCATCCTTGCTGAGCCATCCATGTCCCATAGGCTTGCGATCTGGTCCAATGGTTTCAGCGCCACTTCTGTATCCGTAGTGTTCCTGATAAGGCTTAGGTTGTTCATGACAGAAGAGAAGACACTGTTCCTGAAATCTCAACATTGTATTTATAGTTGCCTCTTCATTAATCTCTTGGCTATCTGTTAATAGGCAACTCATATCACCTAATGTGTTCCTTTCTCAATATGACTTACACTTGACTTATACTAAGTCCAATAATAAAATCTGAGTTATTATGACCCATAACTTTCCATCCATACTCAAGCTACTCACTACATCTAGCTGACATGTCTTTCAGCTGCTAAGTATCCCTTAGCTTTTCTAGTCTTACTCTTACAACCAACAGTTTTGCATCTATAAATTATCATGATTTTTGTTAGTTGATTGCTTTTTGGCTAAGCTGCTCAGCAGTTATGTAGCTAGCTAAGATTGTTGCCTTGACTAGAGTGTAAGTGATTTATTGAGCTCACTACAGGTTATGCTCTCAGCACTGAAAAGGCTGATTATATAAACCTTGCTTTAGCTCTTACTTACCTATAGTAAGTACTATCTATCCTCATATTTAGTTCATCCTTGCTAAGCCGTGTATACCATTCTTAACCCTATGGAAATACAATCCAGTCTAATAATAACAGTGTTACTCTTATGTCTGTAACATTTCTGATGAAGCTTAGAATATTCATAATAACCTTGATTAGGTAGCCTTTTCTTAGCAAATCTAGCTAGCCACCATAATGCTAAGAGAATTATATGAGAAGTGACTAATAAACTATAAAGGTTCTTAGTCAAGGACTAGCTAGAAGCAATTTAGGAAAGTGAACTGATGGATTCCTAATCAGTTAAAATAGTTAAGAAACACATTAGCTAGAGGTAATAACTTATATAATAATTGTATAAAGATAAAAAAGATATAAGTCACACAATAATTCAGATTTCCTTATTTGAAATTCAGGTTATGAGTCATATCTTAACATAACTGTAATGTAGTATGTAATTACTCAATAGCAAATAGTTAGTGACTTAATAAAAAACTATTATAAAAAGTACTTGAAGAGTAACAGAAAGCATTTTCCTCTTCTCTTTATTAAATATATTATTTAAAAGTTTATTACTTAACAACCAAGTTTTATCATCTAAGATATCAAAAGATATAATCGCACACTATCTCATTGAATCCTAACTGGAAAGTAATTCTGATTACTGGCAATGAAAAGATCTCATTTACAAATCAAGTTACTTAAAATACTTAAGTCTAAGTAATATATACTAGTATCACCTATTTTATAATATCTGAAGTCTTCACTACTATATAAATTATAGTTTATAATACATTCTTAACTTAGTATTAACAATTATTTTTAAACTTTCCTCAACTCCTATACTGAAGTTTGTTTCATCCATATTGTAAATATTCTTAATATTGACTTTTTATAAAAGTAACGCACCCTTAAATGTATCAAATCAAAATGTCAATACTTCTATAGTTGGGTCCATCCAGTGAGTAAAATCAATTTAAGTACTTTAGGTATTTTTAAAAGTAGAATGGTATATTATAAATTACTCTACTTATTAAATTCTAATTACAAGGTATCTTATAAAAGTCATGATTGTATCATTAATTTTTGCAACTCTTTCTTGCAAAATAACTTCTATTATTTCCTTCAATACCATGTAGGAACACAAGAATTCTACAATTGTTAACTATGAATACCATTGTTTTAGCATTATTTCTTCTGCTTTGAACAGAATTTGCTATTTCTTGTATACTGTTTTATGCATTTTTCTGCCTTCTAGTCATCAATTGAGTAATGTCTGATAAACTTCGTAAAGTTTTACTATTTAGCCCAGATTTTTGACAATGCTAATTTTTATTATCATTATTACTTGCATCATCTTTTCTTTAATATCTATAGCTTTTATACTGCATTTCTGAACTATATTAAAATATTTAGATAATGGTAAGTGTCAAAGTATCTTCTTGCAAAAAATATATTATTATACTACTTGTATCATTATACCACTACCCTACTTAAGCACTTCATAAGTAAGAATGTAGTTATGAAGCTATTATAGTACAGACAAGTATTGCTAAGTTCATAATTTAATATATTTGCAAATATGAACTTTTTTCAAATTATTTACTTATATCTATTTGAAATGAAAAATATTCTGAATCTTTATTAAAATTCAGAAAACACATATAATACTATTTTATCAAATACTATATTATTATATTATAAATATCTTAAGCTTTAAGCTATAGGATATTTGTCACAAATATTTTAAACCTTATTAGAATAATGTTATGAATATAGAAATAACATTGTTTATCATTAAATTAAGTTACAACTCTATAGAATTAGGAATAATATACATAGCTCAGTAACTCAAGTATAAATAGAAGATTATAATTTATAATGACTCAAGTTTCATTATTAGACTTAATATAAGTTATCTTGTAAGTTACATCAAGAAGTATACACACTAAATGATATAACTATAAAAACTGCATTGAGATTTTAAGAAAAGTATCTTTCCTTCCCTTTTTACTAATATGACGATCTGACTTTAGTAAGGCCTCATCTCTTAGTGTATTTTAAGCATTCAAGGATATGATGAGAGGTTTATAAAGTAATTGTTAAACAGTTATGTTGGTCTAGTATATTAGGATAGCAAAATAGTTCTGCTGCAACTATATTAAATAATATCTATAACAATGAAAGTTTTAGTTACCGTAGAGTAGGCGATACTAATGTGCATTACTTGGACTTAAGTATTACGAATATCCTAAGTCTCATTAGGAATGCCATGGACATAGAAGTAGCACTGGTACTATTAAATTAGATCATGGACTTATAAGATTAAGGATAACATGTATAGCTCAGCAAAGATGAACCAAATATAATGATAGACAGTACTTGCTGTAGATAAGTGGAGAGCCAAAGTAGGAGTTTATGTAATTAAAACCTTCAAAGCTGAGAGCATGACCTACAGCAACTCAATAAATCACCTATATCCTAGTTAAGACAATGATCTCAGCTAGCTACACAACTGCTAAACGGCCTAGCCAGAAAGCGACTGATCAACAGGAACTATTATGACCTACAGATACAGAATCATCAGTTATGAGAGGAGAACTAGAAGAGCTAAAAAACACTTGGTAGCTAAAAGATCTATCAGCTAGATATAGTGGGCAGCTCAAGTATAGGTGGAAAGCTATGAGTCTGTGACGATCTGACTTCAATGAGGTCTCATCCCCTAGTTTGTCTTGATGTTCAGGTATCGGTGTGGCATTTTTAAGATGACTGTGGGACAGGTATATTAGTTCTATATACTGAAATAGCAAAAAGGTTTTGCTGCAACTATATCAAAAGATATCTTTGGGCAATAATTTTTGGTACAAAGTTTATATTACTAAACTAATAAGACTTTTAGTGAAGAGAAAAGAAAAGATGTTTTCCCTGAGACTTTAACGCTATATTTATAGCTGCTTCTTCATTGATCTCTTGGCCGCTTGCTAATGGGTAACTCATACTACTTGAGGTTTTCTATTTTTAGCATAACTTACATTTGACTCCTGCCGAGTCCAATAATAAAACCTGAGTCATCATGACTCACAACTCTCCATCCATATTTGAGCTGCTTATTATATCTAGCTGATGTGTTCTTTAACTGCTAAGTGTTTTTCAGCTCTCCTGGTCCTTTACTCACGACCAACAGTTCCTCATCTGTAGGTCATGGTGGTTCTTGTTGGCCGGTCATTTTCTAGCTAGATCGCTTGGCAGTCGTGTGGCTGACTAAGGTTACTGTCTTAACTAGGGTATAGGTGATTTATTGAGTTGCTACAGATTGCGCAAACCTTTGTTTTGGCCCCCACTTGTCCACAGTAAGTGCCGTTCATCCTTGTATTCAATTCATCCTTGTATTCAATTTATTCTTGTCAAGCCATTCGAACCGTCCATGTCCCATAGGTTTATGATCTGGTCTAATGGATCTAGCATCACTCCTGTATGACAGTAAGTATACTTATCGGTAGTCGCAGGTACCAGATCATTACAGGCGGAGCAATGGGAAGCTATAGAGTCGAGTACTGAGGTCACCAGTGGGCCTCTCATCGCCGGTACACATAGGGCAAGCTTTTTACAAGCCGATAGCAGTAGCAATAGGGCTATTAGAAGGGCACTATGAACGTAGTGTATATACAAAGAGTTTTTGACCGATGGGTGGTCTACAATAGGTATCATGAACATCCCAAGTCTCATCGAGAACGCCACAGACATGGAAGTGACTGTAACGTGGAACCCTAAGGAGCAAGGACTGTAGTTGCAGCTTGGCAGCAGTGCACCATCACACCGCATGCAGTTAGCACGCTGAGAGGCGCACATATGTAAATCCATGAAGCTGCTTCTTCTAGAAGCAGCGATTAGTTCTACACTAGAAATCAACGTTCTTAAGCTATTGGAATTTAGTCCATCATACATAATATTGCAAAGCCTTCATAAATTGTTGACCCTTATTCTTGAGCTTCATAACGTCGCTGTGATAGCGCTCGGCATTTGGCCCGACGTTGTCCACACTGTTTTAGCAATCTGAAAAGGGCTGGCTTTAGGGCTAACCCTAACAGTGGTGTTAGAACTATTAGACTAGATCATTAGTCTATAAGATACAAACAACTCGAACGGCTCGGCAAGGATGAACCGAATACGAGGATGAGCGGTACTTACGGTGGGAACGTGGGGGCTAGAACAAAGGTTTGCGCAATCAGCGCCCTCAGTGCTGAGAGTGCGACTCGCGGCAATTCAATAAATCACCCACACCCCTGTTAAGGCAACAACCTCAGCAAGCCATACTACTGCCAAGGAGTCTAGCCAGGAAACAACCAACCAACGAGAACTATTACAACCTACGGATAGAGAACCATTGGCTGTGAATAAAGAACCAAAAGAGCTGAGAAACACTTGGCAGCTAAAGAACACGTCAGCTGGGTGTAGTAGGCAGCTCAGGTATAGATGAAGAGTTATAAGTCATAATGACTCAGGTTTCATTATTGGACTCAGCATGAGTCAAGTGTGAGTCACGCTGAGGAAAGAATACCTCAAGTAGTATGAGTCGCCTGTTAGTAGGTGGCCAAAAGGTCAGTGAAGAGACAGCTATAAATATAGCATTGAAGTCTTAGGGAAAGCATCTTTCCTTTCCTCTTCACTGAAAGTCTTATTAGTTTAAGTAATATAAACTTTGTACCAAGAATCATCACCCAAAGATATCTTTTAATATAGTTGCAGTAGGACCGTTTTGCTATTCCAGTATACGAGACTAACATACTTGTCTCACAGTCACTCAAAAACGCTATGCCATATACTTGAACACTAAGACAAACTAAGAGACAAGATCTTATCAGAGTCAGATCGTCATAGTAGATCACTTATCAGATTTAAAAGGCTTTGGCGGTGCTTTCTGTACTCTTATTTATTTACCTAGATGCCGCCAACGTTGCCTGGGGCAACCTAGTTGTTGTTTGTCTCAGTGGCCGGGTCGCCGAGGCTTGGCCTTGACGTCACCATGACATCCTGTATCTATGGCATTTCTGATGAGGTTTAAGATATCCGTGACAGAGTTATAGTAACTCAAGTTTCATTATTGGACTCAGTGTGAGTCAACTATGAGTTATACTAAGAAAAAAACATATCAAGTAGTATGAGCCACCTATTGGCAAGTGGTCAAGAGATTAGTGAAGAGCTAGCTATAAATATAACATTAGGATCTCAGGAAAGACATTTCTTCTTCCCTCTTCACTGAATATCTTATTGATTTAACAATAAAGCTTCATACCAAGAATCATCGCCTATGATATTCTTTGATATAGTTACAGTAGAATCATTTTGCTATCCTAATATATGGAACCAATATAACTGTCCTACAGTCATCCTAAGAATACCTTGCCACGTACTTAAATACTAAGACAAACAAGAAGACAAGACTTTATCAGAGTCAGATTGTCACACTTTAACCCTGTAGAATCATAATTTAATCTAATAGTAATTGACATCACTCTTATATTTGTAATATTAGACTAATAAGGCTTAAGATATACTATTCCTAATCTTTTAAAATTACAATTTAAATCAATAATAAACAATGCCACTTCTATATCTGTAGCATTATTTTAGTGGGACTTAAGATATTTATAACAACTAAATGTCTTTTTAGTTTAGTAATTAAGCTTTGTATCAAGAATTATCGATTAAAACATTATTTAATATAATTACAATAGAACTATTTTACTATCTTAGTATATGGGACTAATATGATTGTCTCACAATTACCTTACAAACTCTTTATCATATATCTGAATATACAAGGCAAACTAGAAAATAAGACCTCGTTAAAGTCAAATTGTCATAACATCATAAATACAAAGATAGTGCAAAAACTATTGAATTAGATTACAAATAAGGTTATATTAGATATTGTATATAGTTAAGAAAGTTGACTATCAAATATAAGTGATAACAGGACTAACCAGAAGTATGTTATTCAAAGTAGTAGAGTGTAGACTGTTAAGTCTACACACTACGAACTGTATGTAGCAACTGAAAAATATAAGACAATACTCTATTAAGCAGCCTTAATTTAATAAACTTAGCTAGTTACCATAATACTAAAGAAGTAATATAAGTAGTAACTGACAAATTACAAAGGCTTCTAGCTAGAAATTAACTAGGAGTAATAATAAAAAGAAACTGATAAATTATTAACTAAAATAGCTAAAAAATATATTAGTTAGAAATAATGAATTATATAGTAATTATATAGAGATAAGAGAAGCATGAATTATAAAGTAACTTAATTTTCCTTATTTGGAATTTGAGTTATAATCTATATCTTAGTATGATTGTAAGGTGATATGTTATCACTTAATAGCAAATAATTAGTAACTTAATAAAGAGTTACTATAAAGAGTACTTAAAAAGTAATGAAAAGTATTTTCTTTTTCTCTTCATTAAATGTTAAATTAAGCTGTTGTTATAGACATCCTAAGCCTTATCAAAAATGCCACAGACACAGGAGTGGCGCTAGGACCATTAGACCAGATCGCAAGCCTATGAAACATGAACAGCTTAAATAACTCAGTAAGGATGAACCTAATACAAAAATGAATGGCACTTACTGTGGACGAGTAGGAGCTGAGAACGTAAACTGCAGCAACTCAATAAATCACCTATACCCCAGCTAAGACAGTGACTTCAGCTAGCTACATAACTGCCAAGTGGCTTAGCCAGGAAATGACCAACTAACTAGAATCACCATGACCTATGAATGAGGAACTGTTAGCTGTGAGTGAAAGACCAGAAGAGTTAAAAAACATGTCAGCTGGGTGTAGTAGACAGCTTGGATATAGATGGAGAATTATGAGTCATGCTAACTCAGATTTCATTAATAGACTTGGTGTACGTTGGATATGAGTCATACTGAGAAAAGAACATCTACTATATATATAGTAGTTATTAATAATTGATTGTATAGTTAGCTGAGATTGAAAAGTTTTACTTTACAAAGCATTAAATTGATTATTTAATCACAAATGAATAGTAATTTTAAAATCAATAATTATTTAATATAAGTAGAAGATAAATAAACTGCAAAAATTACCAGAAGTTGATTATAGACATTAGAAAATAATTTTTGACTAGTACACAAGTAATAATTCTATTTCTTTAAGTCAAAGAACTTAATTATAGAACTATTAACTTATGAACTTGAATTTTGCAATTTACTATTCAATATATTTATAAATGTAGTCTTGTTTTAAATAGTATCTATATTTCTTTATTTACTTAAACTAGTTGTAACTATTCTTTTAAACTTAAAGACTATATTCAATGTTATATAGTAAATCTCTATATTGTCAATTGTATAAAACTTGTTTATAATATCACTTAAGACATTTTTTTATTTTTTTATTGATGTTATAGACATTTCAGCCTCTAAGTTGCAAAATACTATAGATATAGGAATGACATAAGAACCATTGAATCAGATTGTGAATAAAGCTTTATTAGGTATATTAAACTGTTGGGAAAGCTAGTTACTAAATATGAATAGTAATAGAACTTACTGAAATATAGTGTCTAAAGTGGTAGTATGTAGTATATAGCAACTGAAAAATATAAAATAATATCTTAATTAGACAGTTTTTGTTTAGCAGACTTAGTTAAATTACTATAATGTTAAAAGAGTAATATAAGAAATAACTAATGAATCACAAAGATCTCTAATCAAGAACTGGCCAGAAACAACTTAGGAAGAGAGCTAATAAATACTTAACTAGTTAAAATAACCGAGAGACATATCAGTCAAGAGTAATGAGTCGTGTAGTAATTACATTTAAGTAAAAGAAATATAAGTCACATCTTGGCATAAGTGTAATGTAGTATGCAATTATCTAGTAATAAGTTATTAGTAACTTAGTGAAGAGCTACTATAAAGAGTACTTGAAAAGTAACAGAAAGCTCTTTTCTCTTCTCTTTATTAAATGTATTATTTAAAGTTTTGTTACTTAACAATTCAAGCTTTATTATTTAAGATATTAAAAGATATATTTATATACTACTTTGTTGAATTTCAGTTGAGAAGTAATTCTGGTTTCTGGTAATAAGAAAATCTTGCTCACGAATTGAGTTATCTAAAATACTTAAGTTTAAGTAACGTGCACTAGTATTATCTATCTTACAATGCCTAAAGCCTTTGCCACTATAGTTAAATACAGATATTACAAATAGTAGACTCAAAAGAAGTTATTTTAAATATATGACAATAGATGACTTAGCTTGCATAGGTATGTAAGTATGTATATTAAGCTATTAACTAATGGAAAAAGGTTATCTGAATAGATAAGTGCTCTTTTGAAGTTGAGCATAATAGTAGTTAAACCTGAGTTTGGAGAAAGAAAGATGAGGAATAAAATTAACATTTAAAAGTGATAGAACGTTTAAGATGTTTTGGTATGCTATAGGCTATAACATGTATGGACTATGTGCAGTCTTGAATAATGGTCAAATGACTGGAGTTAAGTATCAAGATGAAGTTTTGACTAAGCATCTACGTTCTTTTCACAATAACTTCCGCCTACGTCATTGTAGTAGGCTTGAGCCTTAGATTATTGAGGATGATGTGCTATGCCACACCTCCAAGGTCACACATGCATTTTGGGAGAAAAACAAAATGTGAACTATGAAATGGCCTGCTAGTAGTCCCGATCTTAATTGCATTGAGAATTTGTGGCCGAAAATGAAGCGCAGGGTTGCTTCAAAGGCTATTAAAAGCCAGAGCGATTCAGTTCAATTTCTACCATTTTTGTGGGGAGAAACGGCAGCGAAGGACTTCAATGCTTTTATCGAAAGCATGCCCCAGCGCTGTGCCGACATTATTACTGCGAAGTGAGGTCATATTCGTTGGTAAATTTGGTTGTGAATAGTCTTTGTAGTATCTAATGGCCCTCCGAAGGATTCGCTTCGCTGTACGATCAATTATTGACGACCGCTGTACTCCGTACATACATAGAGTATAGGTTCACAAAGTTTCGGAACACCAAAATTATGCGAATGAAAAAAATTGCGAAGGAGGCCAGTTCCACAACCACAAAGATTTTACTGTACACATAAGTTGCTGCTACTGCTTCCTGTCTTCATTTTGACTATTAAAGTGTTTCGATAAGTGAAGAATTAGTCTTGTGGTGGTGGTTTTTTTTTTCATTCGCTTGTTTTTGGCGTAACGGAACTTTGTGAACCTAAGTCAAGGCAAGTCCTTAAGTAAATGCAAATGCTAATCCTTAAAACATTTACATATCCGTAAGTCAGCTCTTCAAAGTTGGATGAAGTGGTTCTCGTATTCAGATCGAATGAAAGTTAAGCGTTCACAGGCAAGGCTACGACGCCGCTTCTATTCAAATGTATTTTATTTAGAGTTAGGAGATACATTCCCTCCAGGCTTGGGCATGTCTGCGTTGAAAAGATATCTTATGTACACGCGATATCCATGACGGGATCGAGCGAAATTCGGAAAGAGAGGATATCGAAAACCCTTGCTTTTCAATTCAACTCGCAAGTGAGATCCCACGGCCGAATAGAGTCCACCCACATGCAGTAGAAGGAGTAGTAAGGCCTTTTTACGTCAACCTCAAAGAGGAAGGAACTAAGTCTCAAAGCCTCAACCCCAGTGTCGAACAAATGACCCAGGGAGCCAATGACTAGGAATTGAGACTTTTCACCCATTGCTTCACGTACACACACCTACTTCCCGGTCTTCGTCTTCTTCTTTGGCCGCTCCTCCTCGACTTCATCTTCGTCTGCACTCCCTTCATCCACCATCTCCGCATCCTCATCATCACTCCCGCTACTCTCATGTGCGGAATCGTATTCTTCAGCAACATCGGACTCGGAACTAGCACGAAAATCCTCGTCCACGCTCTCTTCGTCTTCGTCGGCACTGCCGCGATCAGCGCGTGCGGGTGCCACATCGTCGCCGGAGGAGGCCAGATCTTCGTCTTGGAGGGCAGCTTGGATGAGAGCGCTTGACTGTAAGGGAAGAGGGAAAGAATTATTAGTAAGGAATTGATAGAGAAAGGAACGAAGCTTACGTCGTCGACCATCTCGTTCTTTGTGCGAAGGCCTTTGCGCTTGAAGAAGTCTTCTAGGGGTTGTTGCTCCTCTCTTTTGGTTCCGGGTGTTTAGTAGCTCGTATGACATCGCGCTCTGTGCAAGAGCACTCACCTATTGATGTTGCTAAACTGGTGCTCGCCCCCACCTCCCTTTAAGGTAATCGTGATATCGAACGTACGACTAGCAGCTAACGCGCCACCGACTCGCGACATGGTAATGCTCGAGACATTATCGAAAGAGATATACGTCGCAGGCTTCGGCACGAACATGAAGCTCTTATCAAGGCAGTATAAATGTCCTTCGTTCGCTTTAATAGAACATTTGACACCAGACTGTTGATGGTGACTGGTAGCAGCACCACGAGGGGCACGGTAAGCAAGTGGATTCGCCTCCCAGGGATAGTGGGTGTGCGTGGGGTTATGTGTTGTAGATGTTTGAAAAATGGTATTGTACCTGACAAAGTCTTTTGACGGTGTCACTACTTTCTTCCCAGCTAGGCCGCGGAAGATCTGTGCGACAACTGCATGAAGAGGTGCCTCGTAGTGCGCCTGCAACTTCCCACTATACTTCTCTTTCAACAGCTCTCTGCATAATGTTAGCTACGGCGACTCAGTAATATGAATTAAAATCCGACTGCGCTTACTCGGTCATATTCAAATCAACCTCAACTTCTTCGTCACGCTTAAATTGCATGACAAGAAAGGGATATCGAGTTTGGCCTTGGCGGAGAGGTGGCTCTAAGCCAATCGTGATAAGAGTGTGTAGGTCATCGGGTTTCGGAAGGAGCATGAATTTCTTGATGTGGTCGTACTGAATCTTATAGTCATAGGTTTTACCACGGAGGCGGAAGGAGCTCTCGTACATGTCGATATCGTAACGACCTCTGCGGGTGAACGAATGTATTAGCAACGACCATATCAACAAGGGAGATCGAGAAAATCGAAATGATTTCGGACCTGGGAGTGAGATGTAGAACATCCAGGAACGTCGCAAACGTGTCTCCGGCAACTTCACCGATCTCAGCTTTCTCCATTAGCGTTTCATAGAACAAGGTGGCAGCATTCTGTTCCTCCTTTGCGTCCTCATTATCTTCGCTATTATCTTCTGCATCTGGATCTGTGCCTTTCTTGGCTGTGCCAGGGATATAGAACCTCATTTCAACTAGCTGATCTCTACCAGCACCAGCTTTTTTTCCTCGTCCGCGCGCTCCACCGAGATGGCCGTTAGTGCCCGTATCTTCGCCATTTGAGGGTAAGGAGAATTCCACAGCGACTTCGTTCTTCCCAGCAAGGTTAGTATTGGAGATTTCCGAGTATGGAACCTCAAAGGCGGGTTTGTTCTGGACCATGAAGGCAAGCTCTGACTTTGCGAACTCTCCCTTGCCCCAATTCCATCCTCTCAGGGCATGCTCCTTGTGTTCGAGATTGACACTGTACGAGTTCTTGAAGATTTTACTCAGGCGCTCGAAGTCCTGACGGAAGATTGAAGTCAGCGAAAGCTCCGATATCTCTCAGGCAGATATCTGGACCATGTCTCAGAAACTAGAGATCGGTGTGAATTGCGCTCTTACCTCTTGTAGGAAGCCATCAAGCTGATGGATACCCGATGGTCGTGAAAAGACCTTCAACTCAAATCCCCTGGAAGCGCGACTCCACTGCGCACTTATAATGTTCGTGGCATCTAAAGTAAAAGTATCGCCACCACCGGCCGGTTTCCAGCCAAGACCAGTCTCGGCGAACCGGCATTTTCCTGGCTGTTTGGACAGGTCAAGATAGATATTCTCAAAGCTCTCCCTATAGATGCACAGTCAGATACAGCCTCTCACTGATCGCTTGCTAGCCGCGACCTTTCGATTGAGCCTTTACATTGTGGAATGGAGGTACTGTGAAAGGGTGGGCTCGCTCTTCGAGAGTTGATGATATCTTTAAAGACAATTACCCTGCCTCTAAAATGAGGATAAAGCAGAGTCTCAGTTCTTAGAGACGTAAAATGAAGCCCGTCTGTAGCTCGTCAAGAATGCGACTGAACTGGATGTAAGGAAAAAAGTCGTTAAAGTAGGATGAGGCTCAAAAAGTAATCGGAAGCGGAGCGTCCTTAACGCGACAGAGTTACCTCAGATGCCCAGGCCCGCCACAGCCTATCAGATAATGGCTTCGCTTACTTAAGCCGGCTGTAGGAGGGCCTGGGCCAAACTTTGGCGGTTTATGTGTAAACAGCGCTAACTTACGTGTAAAACACGCGAGAGTTACTGCAACAACTCGCATGATGACTGCCAACATGGATATCTCGACGACCACCCGGTCGAATTGATTGAAGTTAATATGTAAGCATATCTAGAGTTGTGGCACTATATTATGTGCTAATTTGTAGAGCGGTTTTTAATGTAGTTATCATGTAATTACGCGTTCCATTCTTAACTGAACCTGAGCAACAACAACACCTCCTCGTACAACTGTGAACCACAACCCCAAAACAGATAAAACCACGCATAGATGATAGAGGAATCCGAGACGGTTACCGAGGAACTTGGTCAGTTTAATTTGATGACGATCTCGTCGAGAAACAACGTGATACCCTTATGAACATAGGCCGGACGGCCCACACCCACCCCATCTGATAGCAACCTAGCCGTACTGCCAATATCACGACTGGTATTGAAGCTTCTGGCTATTCGTTTGACATCGTCGACGTTGAGACCGCTGCGGGGTATGTACAGGTACATGTTCGGCGGTAGAGGGCATAGAAGGACTTGATACTATTACTTCTGACAGCTCAGATAAAGAGTCTTCCATATTGATAAGGTAGGAATCGTAGTTCTAATAATATAGGCGTATGTTTAACAGCTAAAGAATTCTTGAAGCCCAAAGCGAGGTTATCGTGGGCAGGACTACAATATACGCTGAGCTATATTTATAGTACTGCTGCTTCCACATATATCGTCAAAGTTCAGCCCAGGCCCTCAGCCGCCATTATGTAAGCGAACAAAGGCTGTTCGGGCTTGGGCATCTGAGGCAAGCGATAGAGTACTTTTATCGATGCTTATGTCATCAGCGGACCGGTCTACAAGCAAACAGAGAAAGAACCGTCTTCCAATTTCTTCCACAAACTTGAAAACGGAAGGACCTATGCAATGAAGACCTTCCCAACTCAGGTCCATAAAAATTTGTGAAAAAGGCAAAAATGATCGCACTGGGATTCGAACCCAGAATCTCTTGATTCGTAGTCAAGCGCCTTACCATTGGGCCATGCGACCGATATACTCCATAATCTGCCTTAAGCAAAATACATTCCTCCTCCAATACGGCTTGGAAACTGCCGAGGCTACTCATCCCCGCTTGTCACGTGACTTTGAGCCGCATAACCAGAAAAAACGCGCATGTAAACAAGCCCCAAGTCCATCGCCGAAACCGCAACCCCTTCAGGCATTCGACCAAATTCTACCGGAAATACGCCAAAATGCCAACATCAACAGCAAACACACGGTCAGAATCTGCCTCGCTGCCTCCAGAGCTACCACCAATCCCCTCCACCCCCGGCCACCGTGCCTCTGCTCTGCAAAAGATCTTCTCCGACGCGCTCGCACATACGCTGAAAACCTGCTCCTACGAAAACTTCGCAGCCTGTTTCCCAACACCCGCGCGACATGTCCCCGCTATGTTACGGAAGGTCTGGACGAAGATGGTTGAGCGGTTCGAGATGCTCGCGAGGGTCGTCTGAACCGTTTCCTCCTGTAATGCCATATTGCGCCGGAGCTAACAATTCTCCTATCTACAGAAAGAATTCGACACCATCCTAGCCCACCGTAATGTGGTCGAAAACCTCAACTCCCTTGACACCCTAATCGCCGAAGCCCGCCGTCGCAAAAAGGCCCTCCCTGCCGATGCACCCGCTCCCATTCCCCCACACACCCTTCCGCCGCAGCAGATTCTCGGCGCGCACCTAGCGCCATATCTACAACACGAACAGTCCCAGCTCAACGCGAAACTACAGACTACGCAATCTCAAAATGCGGCATTGGCGGAGAAGATAAAGGCACAGAGGAAGGAGATAGAAAGGCTGGTAGGAGTGTTGGAAGGGGTAGTTAGAGATATGGAGGGTGCAGTAGTGGTTGTGGAGGAAGGAGTGGGCTGGGTGCCCAAGGAAGTTGGTGAAGTGGATCAGGAGCTGCGAGACTCAATGGATACGTCATGAGGAATGACGGATTAGTATGGAAGATGAATAATGGGGAGTTTGTCCTTTCCTAGGTATGGTGGTGTATGGCGCTTTTGCTTGGCAAATAAAGGGGAATAGCATAGTTTCTTCTACGGAGATGGACTGGTCCCGTCCTTGTACGAATATATCCCGCTATAATCAAAATCATCGAGGCATTACTCAAGACACACTGAAGCAGAATTCCCCTATGGACAGGACAACACAGTGATCCTGCTTTTCCATGAGCCCCCCGTAATAGCAGGGACCCTCTGCAGGTGCTAACGCCTATCCGTAAAGAAGCCACGAGCAAAGTTCGCAGACGCAGTGTGAAATAGGCGTGCATGGATGTCCTACAATCGTTCTATCACGATAATTTCGCCTATGCAGAAGTTCCTAAGAATCACAAGAGCCTCATGGCCCTTCGAGAAAACGATTGAAACTTGTTTTCAATCTACTCCGTAGAAGGGGTGTGGTTGTAAGCTCCCGAGGTTTTGCTTCTGCACTCACTGGAATGTCAACTAGCACTCAAGCGGTACACACCCTTGAGAAAACCACAAGCGGAATCACCAAACACGCGAATGCAAGCACGCAGTGTACGGGGAACATTTTTAAACAGAAGCTATTTCCCATTAATTCACATTCATCGCTTTTATCGTCTCTTCTCAGTCGTTTCGCCATGAAACACTACAGAAGTGTAGTCCTCGTAGAAAGAGAATACACGGTTTTGGGGAAAAAGTACACAGCTGCCGCAACGCAAATGGAAACATCAACCGTTTTTATGTTGGATGACGCTCAGAAGCTAAGCAGGAAACATTCTCCCCAGACGAAGATGCGAAGAGAAGGTCTTTTCGATCGAGTCCCAGGCTACAAAAGGATACAATCTTTGTAAAAAGGGCAAACATTGGGAGAAGAAACGACCCACCACACCGAAAGAGTCAGGACACAAGCGAAGTTTTATACTAGGGGAAAGGGAGAGAAACTAATGCCAACCACATGCTCCGTTGATGAATACCATATTCTAAAGCCTTTTCCCCTCGGTGAACCTAGTCTACCTCTTCCATAGCAGTCTCACTGGACTCTTCAGCAGGAGCTGCCTCCTCGGTCTTCTCCTCCTCGGGGGCCTCTGGCTCTTCCTCAACGTTCAGGCCTAAAGAAATGAGCTTGTGAATGCGATCGGCGAAACCTGCAGGCTCCTCAATGGTGAATCCGGAAACAAGAAGGGAAGTTTCATAGAGAAGTTGGGTAATCGACTTGACAGTTCGGTCATTCTCACCATCAGCCTCAACCTTCTTCTTGAGCTCTTTGATGATTGGGGATTTGGGAGAAATTTCGAAAGTCTTCTTGGACGACATGTAAGAGCTCATAGAAGTATCACGTAGAGCTTGAGCTTTCATGATACGCTCCATGTTGGCGGACCAACCGAATTGACCAGTGCGGATGGCACAAGGTGAGCCGATAAGCTTGTGGCTGACGACAACTTTCTCAACTTTGTCTCCGAGGACGTTCTTCAAAGCCTTCGCGAGGCCTTCGAATTCCTTCTCCTCAGCTTCGCGTTGCTTCTTCTCCTCTTCCGTCTCCTCAAGCTCGAAGTCCTTGGTGATATCAACCAACTTCTTGCCATCAAACTCCTTGAGCTGAGTCATGGCATACTCGTCGATAGGATCAACAAGGAAGAGGACCTCAAAGTTCTTCTCCTTGAGGGAATCGAGGAACGGAGATTTCGAGACAGACTTGATGCTCTCGCCAGTGATGTAGTATATTTGCTTCTGGTGCTCGGGCATACGGGTGATATAGTCAGCGAGCGAGGTAGTGTCATCGCCAGATTTGGTAGAGCTAAAGCGGAGGAGTTTGGCAAGAGATTGGCGGTTCTGCGAATCTTCGTGGATACCGAGCTTAATGTTCTTGCTGAAAGCGCTATAGAACTTATCAAACTGTTCCTTATCCTCGGCAATCTCATTGAAGAGCTCGAGAGTCTTCTTGACGATGTTCTTTTTGATGACCTTCATGATCTTGTTCTGTTGAAGGGTCTCACGTGACAAGTTAAGAGGAAGGTCCTCGGAGTCGACAACACCCTTTATGAAGCCAAGCCATTCCGGAATGAGATCGGTGGCATCGTCTGTGATGAAAACGCGGCGAACGTAAAGCTTGATGTTATTCTTGGTCTTCTTGGTTTCGAACAAGTCGAATGGAGCGCGTTTCGGCACAAAGAGGATAGCCTTGAACTCCAATTGACCTTCGACAGAGAAATGCTTAACAGCCAAGTGGTCTTCCCAGTCACTACAGAAACCGTTAGGACCAACTCAATGATGATAGCAGGCGATGAAAACTTACTTGGACAGAGACTTGTAGAAAGAGGCGTACTCCTCAGGAGTAACATCCTTCGGATCTCTAGTCCAGATCGGCTTGGTCTTGTTAAGTTCCTCCTCCTCGATCTTGGTCTCCTTGATCTTTTTGGTCTTCTTTTTCTTCTCCTTTTCTTCCTCTTCATCATCATCAACTTCCTCGATCTTAGGTTTCTTATCCTCGGAATCCTCATCGGTCTTCTCCTCGGCCTCCTCATCGGGGACCTCCTTCTCAGTCTCCTTCAAAACGTGGAGGTAGATGGGATAAGAGATGAATTCAGAGTGCTTCTTGACGACTTCCTTGATCTTGCTCTCATTCAAGTAGTCGGTTTGCTCGTCCTTCAGGTGAAGAATAATCTTAGTACCGCGGCCAAGAGGCTCACCCTCAGTATCTTGAGTGAGAGTGAAGGTACCGCCGGCGGACGACTCCCAGATGTACTGCTCATCATCGTTGTGCTTAGAAACAACGGTGACTTTATCAGCGACGAGATAGGCAGAGTAGAAACCGACACCGAATTGACCAATCATAGAGATATCAGCACCAGCACTGAGCGCTTCCATGAACTGCTTCGTGCCAGATCGAGCAATGGTACCGAGATTGTTGACAAGATCCTACAAATGACTGTTAGTATGAAGCTGGAGAGCGGATCAATGGACGGTCGAGCTGTCTAACTTACAGTTTTAGTCATACCAATACCAGTATCCCGGATGGTCAGCGTCTTGGCCTCCTTATTGGGAATGATGTCGATACGGAGGTCTTTGCAAGTGTCGAGCTTGCTCGGATCAGAGAGAGACTCATAGCGAATCTTGTCCAGAGCATCAGAGGCATTGGAGATGAGTTCTCTAAGGAAGATCTCTTTGTTGGAGTAGACGGTGTTAATGATGAGAGAGAGGAGCTGAGAGATCTCAGCCTGGAACTCGAAAGTCTCGCCAGCCATAACTGCGGTTTTGTTTGTATGTGAGGATACAGGAGTGGATTGTCTGCAAGTGAAGGTTTTGTTAGTGAAACTGTACTGCCAATGTGAAAGAGTGATGATTGAAGATGAGTTCCAGTCACTTCAGTTCATAAGGGAAAGGCGGATGGGGTGAGGTGTAACGACGCGAGAGCTTCAGGCTGAAGCTCCGAAACCGTAAACAACAAAGTAAATGCAAAGCAAACGAAAGAATAAACATACCTTTCGATGATATGGGAATCGACTTGAGTGTCGAGTAATGTGGAGGGAGGTTTGTGTCTAGAGTTTGCGCGAGTGTTGACAAGAGTCGAAGTTTTGAAGAATGTAGAAGATGAAGTGTCCTGAGTGAAAGATTTAAATGCTGAGACTGTAGAAAGTGACAGAAAGCTGCAGCTCCGGAAGCGAATTTCGGTCGGCGCCAAGACAATCTTCCTGCTTCCACGGCTTTCTATAGGTCCGACCCTTTATTTACTAGCGTGCTGTTGCTAGGCGACAACGTCAGCCCCTGTGCTCTGAATCATTCGAAAAGGGCCAGTTTGAACGAGGTTCTGGCCAAACATGATACGAGTACTGAGACCGGAACACTTACGTGCAAAGTTATCACAGAGTGCAGCAAAACGATAGATACAAGATTTCTAAAGACTTAAAATGCTTAAAGTTCTTCATACATGTGGGCTGGGGTGAAATGTCCTGTATTTAGAATGGCCATATGCATCCCAATATCCACCAAAAATATTCTGTACATAGAAAGACAGATGTTGCGCATGAGATTTACAAAGCTATTCGGGAAGATATCAATTATTCGTGCCTACTGCGATACGGGGTGCCGTAGCAGACTTTCATCCTGGTCAGGAAAGTTGAGTAAAAAAAAAGCAATACCCACATCCTGCAGTTTGAAACCCCAAATACACAGTGACTAGTTCTTATATGATTCGCTTTCAGATCCGCTGGAAGATCAGAATTTACAATCACCAATCTCTCCATTACTCCCAAAGAACCAGCTAACTTCTTATTCTCCTCCTAAATGACATGAGCTAACCCCTACCTACATAATGCTACCTGCAGGGCTAACTAACCTATCTGATTCTATCTCAGCCGAATAAAAGGGAAATTAAATAGGAGAGGTTCTTGGGTACATTCTGTGTTAAGACGAGTGCTGGCTTGGGCAGTAACAGTGGAGTGGTGCGGTAGCGGGTGAGAGGTGTTGAAGAAGGAAAAGGGTACGCCTGGGCAAATGCTATGTGCAGCGAGGAAACAGGGCTGTGGAAAGGAGGAAGGAAATTGGTGGAGAGTGAGATGTAGAAGAAACGATAAGGAAGAGATCAGGCCCGCCGATATCAACACCTTACTAACTGCCTATCCGCAACGGAATTGATTCTGCGCATATTCCGCCCTAATCCCCACCACCCCACCAACCCCAGTACCAATTAACTAACCCATCATACCCCCAGCTCTTCGCAACCCACAAAGCCAACCCACCAACAACCCCACAACCTCCGAGCACTTGGACTACAACCCACCCTCTCTTCCGAATCTTCTCATTCCACTCCAACAACCCCAGCGGATCCCTTGGATTAAACCCTCTCCTGGCTATCGAACAACCCCCGGACGGCGAGTTCGACCCACCCTTCGTCGTCACTAACGTTGTGTGGGCGCCGCAATTGCCGTGCTTGGTGGTGGCGAGTGTCATGGCGTTTTCTGGGCAAGGGACTAGCGTTCCGTCTGCGACACATTCACCCAGCCGCTCCGTAAGCCAGACAGCTCTTTCGCCTCTCGCGAGGGCTTCGAACCTCTCCCGCTCATTCTGCAGACTGCGTTGGAGGTCGCTCGCCCACTTCGCTAGTCGCACTTGAGCCATGCGTTCTTCGCGGTGGGTGTGATCTGATACCCTGGCTAGTGCATAGGAAGATGTGGCGCCCATGGGCGGAACAAGTACTTGTGAGGGTGCAGATGGCGTTGGCGAGCCGAAGAAGGATGAAGGTCTCGAGTTGTTTCCAGGAGTGAATGAAGAGTGCATGCTGAGAGGGGAACGTGGGCTGTGGCCAATAATTGAGTCCGGCGTGGAGCCATGGCGCCACTGTACGAACTTATTTGCGGCGGAATGTCGTAGCCAGGCAATGCTGTCACGCTCGAATATGCGGGATACCATGTCGGCCAGTTCTGAGTATACGAGGGGTTGGACGTAATCTGGACTCATAAGGAGGCTAGCTTCCATGGTCTCAGCATCAACGGCACTGGCGGAGGATATAGCAAACGGAGCACATGGCTCTTCGGCTTGCTGCACGTCGTCCTGGGTTTTCCTAAAGAGAAACGGACGAACGTCTGCAGATTGTAATTCGCTGAGAATAGAGACTTTGAGTGATTTGACCTCTGTAGGGTTAAGAGTATCTGCCTTTGCGATTATGGGGATGATGTTCGTGAAGGGTGATAGCCGCCGAAGGTATTCGAGATCGACGGGTTTCATTCCTATAGCAAGGGCTTATTAGACAGGTAATAATTGAAGCAACAGAAGGTAGACATGCTGTGTAAAATTACGTAAAAGACGACGTCGACCTGCGACGCTCCATTTCCGCTAAGCAGCCCTAATATATCACCCTCTCCCGTACTCATGGTCGAGGCAATTCTCTCAAACTGTGATTCGACATATCTGACAACAGGTTCAACGCATTCGAGGAACTATTGAACTAGAGTCAGTTCCTCCTTAAACAGAAAGCCCGACGGGGAGAAGAGAGAATGCATACGGAAGTTCCATTGCCATAGCCCGGTGTATCTACAAAGCACAGATTTCTCTCCAGTACAACATCACCGACACTTTTTCTCCTCCGACGCAGTACCCTGCTCTCCTCAAAGTCCGACCACCACGATGGGTACGGCTTCGTGCTGGCGTAGACTTCTGTAATTTGCCTAGTACTGTTTGGATCCAGGCTATCTCGTCTTGATTGCCTGGAAGACTTTCTGCGTGGTAATGGCTGCTGTAACGTGGAAGAAGGGCTCGCGCTGACGGGGTCGATATGTACAATGTCCTCGCAGATTTGGACAATGGATTTAATGAGGGACGTTTTGCCGATTCCTACAAAAATCGGTCAATCTCGGTAAAAGCAGTAGGTTGGAACTGACAAAGTCCACATACCCGAATCTCCAGCAATCAAAACCTTCAGCCTCCCCATCCCCTTCCCTCTCTCTGTGAACGGCCTCCGACTCGGCATCCTAATACTCGGCATAATGAGCTGTGGTGCACTATCCGTAACTTCTGCCGGCAGTTCCCCATCTTCATCCCCACTCGATACAATCGCCTGCGAAGAATTTCCCGCATCATCAGCTACAGACTCCTCATCCGAGTGCCTACTAAACGACTTCATAGATGCAGATTTTGGACTACTCGGCGGGGAGGACCCTAGGGCTGGGGACTGGAGACACAGTGGAGTTAAAGGCTGAGAAATCGTAGCCTGTGAAAGTCGACGATGCGAGGAATGGGTCTCTCCGCTTGAACCCTGCGACGGTGGAACGATCGGACTTGTATTCCCCACAGCTGTAGTAGAAACAACCGGTCTCTTGATTCCCTTCCCTCTCCGTTCCACATTCACTCTTCTATCCTCTTCATTCTCCTCTTTCCTCTCATCTTGTGTCTCGGCAGCCCGGTTATCACCAACCACCTCCTCAAGACTCTGAACCCCGTAGTCTCCACCGGTCGATTCCTCCATCCTCCTCTCATCTGCCAAAAAGAATGTCGTCGGGATAGCATTCGCCGCCTGCACCGCTGAACTCGCGGCCGGATGGTCAGCAAAACTCGATTTTCGACTCCTGCCAACTAAGGCCTCAGGTCCCGCAGGCGCCGTAGGCCGCATCTTGGTTAACCGTTCAGAACGAAGAAGCGGACGGCCTCCTCGGTAATATATAAACCAGAGATAAGTGTTCCGATGTTATCGTGAAGCCGAAATAATTGTTGAGGTTCGGCAAGGCCAGCGTTGAGAGTTACTGCGGGCTGGCGGTTGCAACAGGAGATTAGGATAACGTGTGCTGGTCACGAACCCGAAAGTACCCCGCTTAGCCTACGTCTACATCCACTGCGTCGCGGGGCACAATAGGCCCAGCGCGTGTAATCCTGCGGGTGCGATGACGCGATAGACGCGTTGACTGGCTGATGCCTGAGGGAAGCGGTGTTTGTTTGTTGAACACCCTGCGTTACTGAGATTCACTTTGAGCGAGGCGGCTCTGTTGGAAGGCTTCAATCTACCACATAGTATAGAGGGGCTTTGATTTCTCCAACCTACGGCAAGCAGCATCTTGGTGTTGTTGGCTGGGCATGGTTCCTGCACGATGCTGTCACACCACACCGCTTTATTGAAGAGGATCCATGCAGATTGTCATACAAGTATACTGTCCTTGTAACGTATGGTTTTTTTTAAAGACTTTTGTCGTGATTTTATGCCAGGCTAAAATACAAGGTATCTGCGATCCCCTTCAGGATCAAGAACACGTTTTTCATTACCTGTCCTGCAATCGTTTCCAGATCTCATCCCGTCGATAAGGCAACGTAGATCTTTTCGTCGGTGTGAACTAGATGTTCTCAACAACCGATTGCCGCCTCCCCAAAGAAGCTCACTTTCACTGCCAACACGCAGTAACACCATCCACCCCCGAAGTGTCCATCGCTCGTGTCTTTGCCTTCCACTACCACCCAAGCTCACCCACCCCCCTAGCAAGTCGCTTTTAGTGATTAGGTATTCTCCGGAGGCCATCGACCACCTAACCAATGTTCGGAAAGCGCGAAGTCGCCAAATAAAACGCAAATGCATGGAACACGATAATGCATGAAATAATGAACAGGAGAATTGCAAGAAAAGGACGGGACAGCGAAGAGAAGATGCCAATGCAAGAATACAGCACCAATCTCTATGAGGAAGCAAAAACCGAGTGCAGAGAAGTGGAATAACCCAGCAAGCGCAAGCGACCTTTTCCGTAAAGAGATATGGCCGAAGCTTTTGGGGCGCAGAAACGCTAGAGTACATGCGAAAGGGTAGCAGAGGGACAAAAAGTGGTGCACAACAACGCGAGTGGTATCAATAGGTGTCAAAGAGTTGGTAAGCTGAACAAACCGTGCCACGTCGTTGGTTGTTTTGGGAACAAAATCCATGGGTGTCTGATAACTTTCCAGGGACTAGCTCGCAGTTTGGGTTGCACTACGCCCACCTCTAGGAGTGACGTTGCCAGGGCCTCCACGTCCACCACGGCCAGGTGCGTAACCTCCACGACCTCCGTCATCGCGCTTCTGGAATCCTCCACGCCCTTGTCCCATTTGTCGTCCATCGGGACCACCACGACCGCGACCAGGTCCGCCTCGGCCTCCATTATAAGCAGGTCCACCATAAGCTCCGGATCGCGGACGACGCTCTTCGACAAGAACATTCTCCCCTCCAATTTGATGAGGATTGGCAGCCACAGCAGCATTATAACCAGCGGCAGTGGCAAACTCGACGAAGGCGCAATTCTATAGAGCAGTATTAGCATCTAAACCAAATATCTACATATTCAGGCTCAATCGTACCTTCGGGCGGCTAACATCAAAGTACGCCAAGTCACCATATTTGGCCAGAGTGCTCCTAAGAACCTCAGTAGGAACCTTATCAGTTACATTCTTGACATAGGCCAAAACGGTCTCCTTGTCTCCGGCGGCCGAGATGGACTGTGGGCGTGACTGCCTCTTGGCGTGATCTGTTCCAGCAGTCTGCCATCCAGGGCTCGTTTGCTGTGGAGACGGGGTAGAAGATTCCTTAGACTGCGTTGGAGGTGGTGCTACCCGAGGCTGAGCAGGTGCGGGTGGCGTAGACGATGTAGATGGAGGAACAACTGGAGCAGCCGGGTTAGAGGCTGCAACTAAGTGGGCCCACGTCTTTGGTGCGGAAGGCTTGGGCGCAGCAGGCTTCGGAGCCGTGGTAGGCTGTTGAACGGGGACCGGAACAGCGACCGCAGCAGATGGTTCTGGAGTCTTGGGCTTTTCAGGCTCCGCTGTCTCAACTGCTGCACCCGGCTCTTCCATCTCATTGGATTCCTCCTCATGAGCAGTGACTGGTTGAACCGAGGCGTCCTCAGTTACAGCACCCTCAGACGCCTTTGGCTGGGCAGTCCCATTGGTGCCAGGGACCTCCTTTGCCTCATGGACTGACTCGTCGACCTTCACATAGTCTTCATCGTCAACCTTGGCTTTAGCAACAGCAGCAGGTTCCTCATGGGCCGGTTGCTCCAACTCCTGAGGGACCCCCTCCGTCTCCAGAGGCTGCTCAGCCTTGTCTTCAATCACTGGGGTTTCCTTTGGTTCGGGTTCAACGAAGGCCTCTTCCTCATGATATTCTCCTTCGTCGATATCCTCAACCTCTTCCTCCTCTTCGTCATTAATGTAGCGGAAGATATCATTGAGGACGAAGTAGCCATTCGGCTGCTCGGCGAGAACAAAGGTCTGGACGAACTTCCGGTGAGGGGCAGAGTTATTGGACATTTCGCCAATGACTTGGATGACAATGTTTCCGTAGGAAGCTTGAGAATCGACGTTGGAAACGCGGACCTTGCAGTCCTTGAAATCGAAGGCAGCGATACGTTCTTGGATGGCCTGGATAATACGGACGGTTAAACCCGTTTCACACACGGCAACGAATCGAGGGAATTCATACATTACGGCCAACAGCGACCGACACTTTCTCCGCTTCGACTCCCCAAACAAACTGAGACTTCTTGCTGTAGAATAGCTGCATATAATGTTAGCCATAGATTATAAGTTGCGATCGGAATTAATGGCAGGCATGTATCGTTGATGTCGGTAAGTAAGATGAGGTATGAATAAGGGATACTTACATGCAGTCTATCCGGGCTCCGGCTCAAGTTTGTATAGTATTGCTCAACGAAAAACCATCCAACTTCATCCTTGGGAACTTCAGTTTGAGCACCGTTTCCGGAGGATGCGCTGGTATTGGATGCAGGGACGTTTGCACCCTGCAACCCGAACGACCCAGGGTGAGAGGTAGTAGCCGCGGCAGTGTGAGGTGCAGCGTGCGAAGAAAGGTGAGGTTCACCAGTGCTATGGTACTGGGTGGGTTGAGAGGCGTAAGTGCCGTTGGTAGGCACGGCGGGTTGTTCGGTAGCCATGGTGGAAGTAAAATTAAAAGTTGCAGTTGGATAAACGCTGTCGAGTTGACGAGAGTTAACGATTCGAAGACAGGGAGTTTGACTTTTATGAACTTTGAATGTGGGAGCTTGGATGAGTGCGGTGTAGGTAATGCGAAAGTAACAGTCGTTGTTGGAACTGAAAGGCCGCCTGGAATATTTTCCGGGTTGGTTTTAAAGATCGGATGGGATGTCCAAAACCGAGTAAGAATCGAATACAAGTCACGCTCGAATTAGACGTGACGATAGCTCCACAAACGCTGTGAAAGACACCAAGTACAGAAATGAAAACCTAGGCAAATCAATAAGTCGTGCCGTTAAATCTAACGTCAAAGTGAAGAATCGTAGCGTGGGTCGATGGTGTTAGTTGCCGGGAGAGGTCAGAAGGAAAGACGAGGAGACGTCAAATCGAGATGCAAGACGACTTGCAAGTACGAGGAGACCGCCACGCGGGAGGCGAGTAAGGAGGTTGAAGAAATGCGGTAGGTCAAGTAGAAGTGAGATCTGATTCCAGATTCTTTGCTTTTTCTGTGAGAGTGAGGATGACAGGATTGAGAGGAGAAGGGTGGGTATGGAGTTGATTCGTTCTGATGGCTTCTGTATGCCGTGTGAGGTTCTGCAGGATTTTGTGCGGAGACCTTTTGGCGTAAATAAAAAATCGGAGGTAGCCCAGTCCGTCTCGGCTATTGAGCCGCGTTCGATGGCTTTAAGCAACGAAACTCTCCTTAGGCTATGTCACGTGATTGATTTGTAAAAGGGGAGGTTGGGCCAATCCACAGTACTTGCAAAATTCTCGCACAGAACATCTATACCAAACTGCGTCGTATTGAGTACAGAGTATCTGTAGAACTATCTTTCTCTTCAAGTTGAGTCACATCGTGATTTATTAGTTTGGAATGTTTCGCAGCTCGGATGGCTCCGATGCGTGGATGACTTGGAGGCTCCCCTCTCCACCTCTACGCGCGTTTTAGGACATATCCACCGTTGGCCTCCGATTGTATATATACTCTACGTATAAGTTTGAAAATACGGCCACAACGGGTTTCCCGTAGGTGTATCTGGTTAGACCGACTTTCGCGGGACTGTCCTGTGGCTAGATAGAACTAGCGCCGAGCAACTTTTTGGAGGGTGCTGTCCTCGCTCATGCTAGATCCAAAACTTAGGTTTACCTCATGTCTAGTATGTAGATCTTGGTTTGTGTCGTATTTATATTCTTTAGATACAAAGTCTTCGGTACCTAAAATGTCACATTTAGCACAGAATCGTTGAGTGCTCCAAAAGAGCAAATGTCCAAAATAACGCCACTGCAGACGACAACGCGATGCTCTATCTCTGTGTCGCACATGCATATGAAATCTCCCTCCCAACCATAATTCAGAAAGAACCAGATTTCCGCCATGGTATAAGGGGAGAAAAGCACAAGAGCCTGCGCCCGCCTTGAAATACCAAGAGACTAGAAAAAAACGGACAAGAAAATGATCGCACGCTGTCTTGTGTGTATCCATGTGTATGTACCTGCTCGCAAAGACGTATTACAAGAGTCTACAACAAACGGAAATATGAGCCTTCTAGAGGTAAGCAGATCATATCAACGCTTCGGCCCTTCTCTCGGGCATGGCTATCTCTTTGCTATATGCCGGCAACTTTGGTTCCTTCTCTTGTAAGGGTTCCAGCCGGTGTTCGGCCCAATTGATCTTCCATCTCGTTCCATGCTTAATGACGAGATCGCTCTGCCTAGGAGCATCACCGCAGAGTACTGCCATGCAGCGACGAGCGTATCGAATGTTATGCGCACGGGTCCACTGGTGATAAGGCCGCCATTTGCCATCTTCATCTACCTGACCCTCACGGTTTTCGTCTTGTGACTGACTAGGCACTTGGGGAGATGACGACGGTCTATTTGGGGGGACGGCTAGCGCTAAAGCTCGTCGAGATTCGAGAGCCATGGATGAAGCGGACATGACCTCACGGAGATCGGCTTCATCTAATGATTCCTGGCTCATTGAGTTCCGGGGAATCTCTGGAGCTGAATTGGACCTGGTTGACCGGGATTCCGGATTCGACTGAGTTATCTCGCTAGAGGATGGCGTCGGTGCTGGCCGAGCACTTCCGTCGAGGAGATGCGGGAAATCTACTCTCATGATACGCTCTTGCTCAGCAACGATATCCCGCCTACGGCGGCGAGGAATTGTTATATAGCGTGGTAGAGAGCGCTCGTCAAGTGGGGGTGCGAGATCAATTGCAGCGCTGAGAGCCTCCAGCCAATCGAGGAACGTCTCGATAGCATTGCAAGAGAGGAGGAACTGCTCGGTCTCAACACGCAATCGAATAACATAATGTCTCCTTTTGCTGGGAATATCAGCAAAATCCATAACTGCCAACTCAAGTTACAAACAGAAAGACTGGGAAACCTACTTCTTGTAATCAGCAGCAACGCCAACCTCGGCGTGCTGCAGAGTATATGTCTTTAGCATGGTCCCTGCACTAACGCCAGCTGGCAAATCGAGACTGCAAGCTGCCACTTTTGCCGCTGGTGTCTTTGAAAAGAAAGGCGCGTTCTTGATCTTGCATAGTTTCAACATTGTACCGTCCAAGACCGCGTATATCTTGTTCCAGCCTCTATCATCCGCCCTGTCAAAGGGACTGTCCAGTTCCATTTTCCTCAGGAACACCGCTTCCCTTCGGAGGCTGCAGGAGTATTCCGGTAGACTTTCCTTCCCTTCTTCCTCGCGTGGGACGATCTTAAGCCGGGCGGATGGTAGCTTGAGATCTTGTCGTATCGCGGTCTCGTATAATGGTGGAAGTGTACCTGGAAGTTGAGATGTCGAAGAATTTGGAAAGGCATTGAAATAGCCAGGCGCATTTGGTTGGTAGTCCGTCACAGAGCGGCGAAGGGGATGCGCTTGTGGGAGGAAGCCACGTATTTGGAGCCCAGACTCGCCATCGGAGACCTGAGTACCAGAGAAAAAGCTTCTTCGTTCTTGGAGTGAACCTTCAAGACTTAGGAGTGACATATCGGTGTTCTGTTGAGTTGACGAGCGGCGAGAAGAATGATTGCTCCTGGAGCTAGCAGATTCACGCCGCGTCAACAAGGCGCGCGGGAGTATAGAATCCCAATTTTGTTGCGGGATTACGGCCGCAAAATAGACGAAAGCCTTTCACTTTATCACTCAGCTTGGGCTCGGCCCATTCCGTGCTAACTTGTGCTCGCTCGAAGGCTGAGTCCGTATTGATTTTTCTGGTCTGCCTCCAGGCCTAGACAGGACTAGAAGTGATCTAGGCCTCGGTTCTGCAACAAAGCTGATCAGATAAAGAAACGCGCACCGATTAATGAAAAGGGCTCACCACTTGGGTCAGAGTAGAATAATAACAACACCCAGATTGTTCGGTATAGTGTATATGTGATGTTGAGAGCGAAAGAATAGTTTCACCGCTTCCTCACCAGAAGACTCTTTCTACCGGGGGATCCGTGTCCCTTTTTACCGCCGCGCTCTGCTGTCGCTACTTTTTATTTTTCCCTCGGAGGTGTCCTTGCGCTTCTCGAAGCACGCCAACAAACATCCCGACAGCCCGCTTAGACAACGCAGGTCAAACCCTCAGCCCCTGCTTACTACCACGGCGTCTGCACAATCACACACATCACACCCTCATTCGTCTGGCAGCTGAGCCCTATGGGGAGATACCACATGCGTGGATCATGCCATCCTCAGGTTATGCTGATGTATCAACAACTGGTACATACCTCTCTTGTGACTTGTTCCACTGATATCAACAACACACGATCTCATGACCTTGTCCGACCGACGACTTTTCATTCTAATTCATCTCTTTGTTCAAATGCCATATTGCCAAGGGGCAGGGCATGAAAAAGTGAGCGACCTTCTCACGGTGAGGCTAATAAGGAGCAGGGCGAGATAGGCTGCATGGGCAAAAAGAAATCCTCGGAGTTTTGCGGAAACACTTCGCAAGCCTCGCGGGGTTCATCCAAAATGTTGAAGTTTTCACGTTATCGATAGCCCGGGGGCGTACAGGCTACAAACCCGGGCCACGCCTCCTGGTGCGGGAAGGTCGAGATTTAATCCTACGCATTTCAACTCTCCCAGGTATAACTTCCCTCGCGAAATAAATTACATGTCACATTTCCAACAAGTCGGTCAGCTCCGGAACAGTGGATCCGGAAAAGCCGACCGACCTCGGACACATTAGTCCTCCTTCGGAGAAGCTGTGCAACATCTCGTACCTGAACGCGCAATTCGACGAGGCTATGCAAGCAGAATGACTAAGTTAGCCAGCCCAGGCGAGAAACGGCTTGATCACACCGGCGAGCAGTGAGCTTTTGCCGGCGGCCTACGGGCCGGAGACTTTTAAAACAACCTTCGAGTAGGAAATGAGGATTTAACCACTAAAATGGGCATCTAGTAAGTATTAAACCCGGACTGTCTGTGCCCATGCTCGGTCAATAAGCCCGTCATCCACCATCTCGTCAAAGATCTCTGATATCTCTCCGACTTCGTGTGTTTGACTCAACAGCCCGTTCAAGGCCAGACTATCCCCGCCAATCGCTTTGGTGACTGCTTCCTTCACTGTCCCCTCTCGCTCTTCCTCTGCTATCCCGGTATTCCGTGCAACCGCGGTTGCACCCCTGTAGTACACACCGGCGTTCTGAAGCAGTGTTGCCGCATTTTTCTGAGCCGGCCCGTAATTGCTGGGTTCCTGGCCAAGGCGAAAGCGGAGTAACTCGACATCTCCACGGGCGAGGTGGATCTTAGCCGTATTCCTAGCGGACGGAAGCTTTGAAGCCATGGTAAGGCCGGCCAAAGCGAAAGATAGATGGTCCCAACGCAGGATATTGAGATTACCGAGCGTGCCAGCGTCGAATGCGTGACCAAATATTGACTCAGATAGAGTGGAGCAGAAGGTGAGATGAGCGTCCGCTTTCGCGGTGAGAGCATCGGGTTTGGTTCTGATGTCGCCGAGCTCACTATTGTTAAAGGCAACAAATATCTCTTGTTCGTAGGTCTGCATGTTCATATTCCCGGTCCTGAAACTAATGTCTGCGAGCGCACACAAAAAGTTTGCCCTGAGCAGCGCAGCTTCTTGCTGACGGCCAGTACCTGCTGCAAACTTGGAGATCTTGTTTTGCAGTAGATCTGTAGAATACTCTTCAATCCAAGCCAAGCCACTTCCAGAGTCTACAGTAATGAGCCCACATAATGTCGTCAGTGTTACTAATTGTGCCATGGCCGTATCGAGAAGGGTATCTTGTGTCACAGGTTCCACAATTGTTGCCCATCGGTCATCCTCCGGTGCCTCTGAGGATGAACCTGTTACTGAAGCTGCGTATTCCATTGAAGTATCTTCGTCCGCTATCGGTAAGGCAGTCTCTTCGGCTTCCTTACCTTTATCCATTTGTGTTTGGGACTCCGAGAATTGATACTCCTGTAGTGTAAGACATCGTTGAAATAGCTCGACGGCCTCTTCAAGCATTCTCAGAGCCTCATCTTTTAACTCCTGGCTCGCCTTGTGACCTTCGCTGAGAGCTTCAGCAAGACTTGTCAGTACTTGCGCTATGTTGCTGTTCCAAACATATCTAAATCAGCAAATAGTGCTCCCAGGAAATTGATAAACCCTAGAAACATACAAGAGCACATCAGCGTTCTCCTGCTTCATAGTCAGTGCCACACGGTGTGACTCGAGAGCTATTCTTAACAAATCCACGAGAGACACCGGTATCTGCGCCGCAAGAGTGGGATGTTGTGTAATTTCATACTGAACCCTCGCCCTGATTATGACCAACCGTCAGCAAAAGTCTATTTGTCTGAATTGGGCCTGGCCATCATACGCACTTGTTGTACGCAAGATCGAATGAGTCGGGGAACTTTTGCAGCGCTACGTCGTAATTTTCGATAGCTCGAATGAAGAATCGTGTCGACTTTACATTGTCACCTGCTCTCCACTTTTCCCCTGCTTCCTCGAAATCTACGCCCACTTTTTTGGGTACAGTAGAAAGTCAGCGTAATTAATTCTACTCCGTTCCGCCTGCTTTAGGATGTAATATACCAGCCAGATAGTCATCCGCAGTCTCCGGTCCCTAATTATTTTATAAGAAACATTTTCATGTGACTAGTGGGGTATGTAAACGCGCGCACTTTATTCTTTTTCTTCCCCTTCTTTTTGGTCTGTTTTACAAACTGCTTTGGCTTCCCCATTTTTTAATTCGTCAGGATAGTTTGAAGGATTGTTTATCTGCGGCCGGAAAAATGGTTGTTTTATCGCACTGCACTCAGTATGAGGCAGATGATTTACACGCGATTATGTTAGTAAGAACACTTCGTTTTGCGATCGGGATGATCACACGCCACTAAGGATTGTGAAGTGCTACTTTTACTCCCGTTGGTCGAAGCGCGGTCGAAGTGGCAACTTTTCATCACAGATCAAGTGTCCTATCTTTAAGGAGAACGCCACGTTCTCGTGCCATGCCAGGAGATTTGCTGTGAATTTCTTGGGTACTCTCAGACAATCATCGGCTTGCCCGGCCGCTTAAACGATGCCTACGAGCGGGATGGTCCAAGCGATCATTGCGATCCGCCGTTGGGCAAATCTTGCATGGCGGCCACGTTTTTTCACGAGTCGCAGCGTGTTTCCTTTCGTCCAGCTGCATGAGATTGCATCCTTGAACTGGCCATGCACTCCTTAAATGTTCGCAGGAATATTCATTCTCAGTACACACTCCGTGCGGAGTACTCCGTGGTTTTAAAAAAAAGTATTGTCAGCCTGGTATTGGACCCATTCTCCGCACCCTGGGAAGTAATTGCGTGCGTGCAGGGAAATTCAAACCCCGAGGAAAATCCCCTCGTGTCCAGTCGGCCAAGCCGTAGTCGTTTCATCTCCAAGGCCGAACTACTTAGCCCCAACAAGCTATCTTCGCCACGGCTACCTCGTAAATCTCCTCTTGTACCTTCATCCATTCGCCCCCCTCCCCACCAAAACAGCAGTTTATCAATACGCGCATTGCCTATGGGTAAGGTTCTTCAATTCTTCATTCCTCCGCCCGGCGGACTTTGTGAAATGCTTTTAAAAGCTCCGACGTAACTAGTTGCTTCGCATGCTTGGTGGAACCTTAACTGACCGACTCACTCACAGTTAAGTGACCATTCATTGGCGCCCATTGACCTTCTCGAATCAGCCTGCCAGCCACCGTCACTTCATCTACAACCACAGCCGCTTCTCTCCAGTTTCAGTTATTCTAAGTCCGGCTACGTACTTTGCGCATCCTGCCCGTTTCCCGTCTCTTTTTGACAAACATCTCAAACTCTGCACCTTGGCCGCCGCCAATTCTCGTAGAAGATGGGCCGGTCACTCGAATCTTCAAGGCCAATCCTGGTTAGTGTGAGTCTAAATCCGTTGCATACGCTTGTGTTTTGAAATTGCTGCATGTCTTGTCTGCCCCTTCATAAAGCACATATATCCTCCTCGTGTTCATCCCACATTCTTGCTTTTCCAAACCACTCTCAAACCAATCATTCCCGTCACTCATTGTATTCAAAATCCACCTTCATATTCCAACCTCAATCCATAATGACACACCGCCTAACGAACACGACCACTTCACAGAACCCAGCCTCCAAGCGCGCCTCCCAACGCTTCTCTTCGTACTCTGCCTCACCCTCCATCGCCGTCTCTGAAGCAACCGTAACCTCAACTACCTCTTCCACCGACCCGCGAGTCATAGAGATCAAAGAGCTTACCCAGGGCTTCGACCGGCTGGAACAAAAACGTCTTCAACAACAACGATTCATTCCCAGCAAGGAGAAGAGCGAGGATTTGAGTAAATTGGCGCTAGGAGCGAAGGTTGAACGCGCACTGAGAAGAAGAATGACCAGTCAGGACGCCGTTTTTACGCATAAGACTATTAGTGAGAAGCCGACAAGAGTGACGTGAGCTGGCTTGTCGATTGTACCTGGCGGAGTGGGATCGGATGGATGATAGGCGGGCGGTTTCGATACGAACGACGGCAAGGCAGGCCTTTGCTCTCGGTCGGGCTATATATACACCTCGTAGTATATCGGTAGCGGCGGAAGGTGGTGGTGTTGGTGCGGCATGGTGTAGTGTGTTGCGGCTTGGGGTTGGGTGTCGAGCGGCATTACTCTTTCGTTCTCGGTCTATCGTTCACATACCTCTATGAGAGCGCGGGGGCCATCACTATCTTTAATTCAAAGCGCTTACTCTCTCGAGGTTATTTCCTGCCAGACATTATACTTTTCACCGTGTAAATCAGATCAAGACTTGGGTCTGGGTTTGAGGGGTTTTGCAGACCGATGGATGCAATACGATTTTGGTCTCTTTCTATCTCGAAGGAATTATGTGGTTATTTTAAAATGATTTGCCCATGTCCTGGCGTGTTGTTCATGATCTCCAATTGCTATTCTCTGCGTGACCCTTTGCTATTACTACGAGGATATGACTTTCATCTCAGCAATATTATATCTCGTTAATGGTGATATTTCTATCCTATGGCCTCACTTGATTTAGGGTCGGGATCACTTGAGGGCGACGAGGTTTTGAGTAGACGCTGTGAAGATGGGAAATATTGGAAAGGTATACGTGAAGTGCTACTGTGACCCTACTAGCGGAATATATCTCGACCACACAGCTCTATTGACGATCTCTTTGGGATCGTGAGTATATGGAATTGTTGTGCTGTTGATGGGGCGAACTGACTGCAAGTTGAACTTAGAGATGGACTGTAGGTTATTTCTCGTTTCGGTGTTGATGAAGTTCACTTTAGCTTTATTGAAAGGTCTCCCTGACTTTGTTTTGCCATAGGTGGAACTACGACCTGACCTATGCCTCTGCAGGAGTTGATCGCACCCCATACCGCCTTTACCCAATTCACTCTATCGTATTGCTAGTGACAAGCGATCTCGAAGTGTCGTGGATCGGTCACCCTTGCTATTTCTACTTCCATTCATGTTGTCACGTATCTAGCTAATAAAGAGAGAAGAAGAGCGGGTCAGAGTTTCGGGATATTTTGAGGGTCTAGATTGCAGTGCAGGAGTGCGGGTTTCCAGTTTCCAGGTTTGGCCATGTGCTTACGTGTAGTCTTTTGGCGGACTAGTGGGGTTGCGATGGCGATTTTTTCTCGTGGCTACAATGCCTTCCTGTACCCCATACTCAGGTACAGGACTTAAGCTCCTGTGATGCAGCTACGTCCGCTTATAGGTCTTCCCTCAAAGGGAGATCCCGAGAGTGCAACATTTCACGTAGTAGAACGTTATTCGATTCTTCCCTTTCTTGTAGTTTCTCCGCCTAAGGTCCTCTTTGCACTTCATGAGAATCGGCTGCGCACATCTCCATGGGGTGCAGAGGTCATGCTCTCCTTTTTTTTAATATAAGGGATGACTAGTCATAAGCAATGTCTGTACATACATTCTTCCTCCTCGCAAATGCGCACCCCTCCTTTTGCCAACCTCACTTTTCTGTATAAACCTCTCAATCCCCAGAACTTCACCGTTGGGGAAACTTCAGCGAGGCCATTCGGCAGGCCGCGTTTCTAAAATCTTTACTCCATTGGGTTTTCTCAACCTCAAGTGTCCAGTCGGATACTTCAATCCTCAATCATGGTGAACTCCTTCGCCTTTCTCGGTTCTCTCCTAGTCCTTTCCTTTATGCTTCTAGTCGAGGGAAACCCTATTAAGGTAGCACTTAATACCCTACATGGGGATGCTACTATCCACTTGGTTATTTCTTCGACGACTTTCGAACACTTCAAAAGGGTAACCTCCACTGCGCCGGCTTCGCCGGCGTGCTTCCTGTCACCGAGAGGATCAATCCTCCCACCAGGCTCAGTAACAACTGCAACCTTTGGTCCGGAGTCAACTATTATCTTTCGGTCGGAATGTCCTACAACCAAGGACGGGTTGAAGGACTGTCCTCTGCTATGCAGGAATAAGAGCCAATTCAACGGTCCTCTCTTTCGCTCCAAGATCGATGTTAGTCTGCCGGCCAACCCCCCTCTGAGCTTCTGTAAGAGATGCTTGCCGTTCTGCGAGTCTACTGTGACCTCGCCAAGCAGTAAAGGATGTTCTCCAACAGATATGCTTGGCTCAACTGCTATCACTCGAACAACTTCGAAAACGATTAAACCCCCGACTCCAGTTCTGACATGCCTTTTCTATCCTTCTAGAGCAGTCATTGACCCACCTCCTCCAAGGACGCTAACGCAATTTAACCCACCTTTGGTATTTAAAAGCGAGTGTCTGATATCTAAGGAAACCGTGAAGCACTGCCCATGGCTTTGCGTCGGTAAGGAGGTACCTGGGCCGTATTGCAGCAAAGAAGATCTTTCCGTGCAGAACCCGAGTAACGCTTACTGCGAGCGCTGTTTGCCGCCGTGTGGTTATGAACCGCTGATAGTTGGGCGGTTGGAGGACAAGCGTACCATGTCTCAGACGAGGACTTCGACCAAAAGCAGTTCAATATCAACTACTCTCCTAAGGAGTACTTCTAGCAATGAAGAATTATCCTCAGCGACTTGAAAAACTTCATCGGTATTCGCATTTTTACCAAGCAGTACTCCAGCGACATGCATTGATCGTGCTTCGGAAGTTACCTTCGACCCTCCAGCAGTCACAACAAATGGTTTGGTTTTCGTAGCTGATTGCCCTCACACTAAGGAGGGAGCGGCTACTTGTCCATGGCTTTGTACTTCTCTATCGTTGATCAAAGTCCACTATTGCTCGCTAGTGGATAGAAGCTTTTCCAGTGAACAGTTTGATAGTGTATTCTGCAAGCGCTGTCTACCTCCATGCAGTGTACAGACGATATCTAAGCGGTTGGGAAGCACACACTCTGAATCTCAGACTGATCCACCGAGGGTCAGTTCAACATCCTCTATCCAATCCACGAACAACTTTCATCAATTACCGTGGCCCTTGCTCTCACTATCATCGACCGCAAGCCCAGAATCGACATGCATTGTGCCATCTCCTGGCGTCCTTGCGGATCCTCCAGCGAGCACGAGAAGTGGTGTTGTTTTTCCAACTGATTGTCCCACGACCAAGGAGGGAGTGGCTACCTGTCCATGGCTCTGCACCCCTCTACCGCTGGCTAGCATCCACTATTGCTCGCCGGTGGACAGGACTCATTTACAGATTCCTAGGATACTCTGTCGACGCTGTTTGCCTCCGTGTGATGTACTGTTGACATCTAGGCTGTCGGGAAACATACACGCTACGGTTTGGACCGTTGGTCCAGCGAGGGCTAGCTTAGTATCCACTACCCACTCCGTGAACGATTTTACTCCTTTACCGACAACAAGACCAGTGCCGGCATGCCTTGTGGTCCTTTCTGGGGTCACTGTAGACCCTCCAGCAGTCACGGCGCTAAATGGACTTGCTTTGAGGGCCGGTTGCCCAAGAACCAAGGAGGGAGTAGCCGCTTGTCCATGGCTTTGCACTGTCATAGCGTCCGGTTTGCTTAATACCCACTATTGCTCAAAGGACAACGGAAACCCTTCAGGATCACGACTGCCTAAGATATCCTGCCGACAGTGCTTGCCGCCTTGCGCGATTGCGTCCGCTCTGTCTCGGACGTCCAATCCAGTAACCGTTCACCCAACATCAAGTTCCCACCCAACAAGCAGTCTGCCTTCTGCCTACATCACGCCTTCAGAACCTCCTGTGACCTCATGTATTGAAAGACTTCCGGGGTTAGGTTCAACTCCTTCAGCTCTCACCACCTTGACCCAATTCAAGAACCCCCTTGTTCTTCGAGATGGCTGCCCCTGGTCGAAGGAAGAGATAGCTACATGCCTTTGGCTCTGCTCCAGGGCACATGTTCCTGGTGTTCGCTTCTGCGCTTCATCAAATCTGACTTCATTGCAAGAGAAATATATTGCCGGCCGTGTTTGCCAACTTGTGACAGCTCAGCGACCACTCCTGCGTCGTTGACGACTTATGTGTCGGCAAAACCAACTGTAGCAGCTTCCGCGAGCGAGGCGTCGGTTTGTCTACTGGGCTCTGCAACAGACGTTGAAATAGTTCCTACACCGAACGATGGCAAAAAGGCTGCCTACTATGTCAACCCAAAATTCACCCAGGCGCATTTTGTCGACACCTTCCTCATAAACGCTCCTCGCCTAAGCAACCGGAACGCTCAATTTCATGACTGCCTCGAATATTGTTTTGCATACTTCGATAAAGCTGGCACTGCCTGCTTCAGTATTTTCTTGTCATACGGCAGATTCAAACAGCCAGACGATTCTGTACAGACAGGCTGGAATTGCCAACTGTTTGACACGCCGCTGACTAGGGGCCGTTATGTGAGGGTGCCTGGAGATCGACCCGTTAATTTCTTAGAGGGAATAGGGGCAAATAGGGTCTGTCCTCCTTCCATAGCCAAAACGAGCACAAGTCGAGCATTAGTACCTACCCGGCTGAATATTCGTGACATCAAAACTGTATCAAACATTCCACCTGCACTAGTTAAGACACATACAAGACCTGGACCTGTTTGCTCGCCCCTCCCGTCTGTCCAGCCGCAGGCTGTTAGCGACGAGTCTTTACGTGGTCGTGCATCAGGAGCAGACTATAAGATCGAAAAACCGCCAATCCGCCCGTTTGCGATATCTAGGCGATGTGGGCATATAGATAAATTCGCAGCACTGGATGAAGAGAAGTACAAAGTCGCATCTACTGGAGATGATCACCTCGACGGGCGAGCGTCAGCAACAGACGAGACGCTTGCAATCATCTCTAATCCAGGCGAGCTCTTCGGGAACGCTGCACTCACAGCAGATGATAGGTACGCGAGACCAGTCTGCCCAGCTTCATCCAACAATACTGTCGTTGTTCAGCCGCCAAAATCTTTTAAATTCAAGTCGTACTACATCAAGCCCTCCTTCACAGCCACCCATGAGCTCTCTCGGTTTCGTGCAGCACCGACATCGAGCAGATTCACTTTAATATTTAGGAAGCAATGCGTCGACACATGCATTGGCTACAAGATTGAGCACAATAAGACCTGCAGAAGCATTTTCATTTCATTCGGAACGGAACCGACTGAAAAGGATGTACCTTCGAAATTCGTTTGTCAGCTTTTTGATACTTTCTTGCACCAAGACTTATATGTCGTCGCCGATCCGCTGCACCCCTATTCATTATCTGTTGGAGAGAATAGGATCTGTTTACGACACCCGCTCAGCGGTAGAAGTACTGCCGACCAGCTGGACAAGACGAAAGGCCTTCTCGACGCGCTTCTCAACGCGACTGACGTTGGAGTGAGGGAAATACTCAAGTTCGCACTGTGTTTGTTCGGTTCTACTAGCACTCTCGTTGTTCTACCGCCAGTGGCTTTCAGGGCTAAGCCACACCGTGTCAATGCGTCCTTTACATCTGCACACCAACTCATAAGTTTGACTTCCAACCCAAGCTCAGCTATCAAGCTCGAAATCTTCGAAAAATGCTGCATTACTGAATGCCTAAATTACGAGCTTGCCCACAAGGGGGCTTGCCAGGGCATGTTTATCTGGTTTACGATTGAGTCACCTACAAGATTGACATATACATGCCAGCTCTTTGATGCCTTGTTATATCCGGCAATGTTTTCCCTTGCAGACTCTCACTCTGGACTCTCTACAACTCTCGGGATTAACAGGCTGTGTCTAAAGACAAGGCCACTGGATAAGAGGTTTTTTGTTGGCTCGCCTATCCGTCATATTGCGGAGGATCTAGCCAGCGCAACGCCAGTCTGCTCATCCTCACGAACAGGCACAGTAGCCGTCCCACCACCAAAGGGATTCAAAGACAGCGCGTTCTACGTCAACCCCCTTTTCGTGTCGACGCATCAACTCGATAGGTTCGGCTTTGCAGCTACTTTAGGGAATCCTTTACATGAATTTGTAAGCCGCTGCGTTAGTTTGTGCATCAGCTACAAGCAGTCGAGATGCGTGAGTGTATTCTTCTCCGTTCACGTTGGGAAATGGGAGGGTAAAATATTAGGCTATGTGTGTCAACTGTTTGATGCGTTATTGCACGACGGGCTCTATTTGAAAGACCAAACGAAGCTATCCCACCCGTATGGACTCGGAGTCAACCGGATTTGTCCGGCGCCTCTCATCGACACAATTGACCTAGAATCCACGGTTACACTGGCCGAAGGAGCTGAGACAACGACAACTTGCTCACCCTCGTCGACGAAAACGGCAATCGTTTCGCCGCCCGAGCCTTTTACGGATACATTTGCGTATCGTGTCAATCCATCTTTCGTATCCGCCCATGAGCTTACTTCAGTCGTTTTCCCGAACACCCGGATACATTTCGTTGTCAGCGGGTGCGTGAAAGCGTGCATAGGTTGGAGACAGAGCTACTGTTTAGGCGTATTCCTATCACGCGTTAAAGGGATAAGTGGCATATCTGAGTACATGTGCCAGCTGTTCGATGCCCCATTGCTCAAAGAATTTTATGTAGGCACAGGAGTGAGCCTACCTTGGGGGTTTGTCGTCGGGATCAATCGAGTCTGTATATTACCCCACATCGGTAGTAGTGGGATTCCCTTAACGGTTGATGCGGAACCTCCTCCAACTACGGTACTTTTGACGAAGCTAGTCTCAAGCTGCTCTGCAACTACTACGGCCGTTGTCCCACCGCCCGAGCGTCTCGAAAGTCATGCGTATTCTGTGAACTCCTCGTTTATTACCCAGCACCTCCTTACCATCTCGATTTTGTCGGGTACCTCGGCCATAGCTAGGGTTTCTGCCCTCAGGTCCTGTGTTAATAGTTGTATTAACTACAAAGATGGCGCCTGCGTGAGCGCCTTTGATGCCCTGTCACCGATACTGACACCAACACCGGTAGGCGAAGGCGGTGTACGTCACGTATGGCTCTGTCTGCTCTTCGACGCGCCATTGTACGGAGATTTGTATGTCCCTCCAGACGAACCAGGCGCATGGAAATTCCTAGTCGGGATTAATGTGCTGTGCAATTCGCCAAAAATAGGTGTTAGGGGGTACGAAAGAAGGATTGTGAAAACTTGTTTCCCGGCATCAACCAGCATAGCTATTGTTCGACCGCCCGGGAGTTTGAGTGGGGCCTTCTACCACGCCAACCCCACTTTCGTTGGTGCCCACCAGCTTGACTGCTCCAGGATTGAGAGTGGTCCGGTATTTGATGATTGCATTCGCAGTTGCATTAGTTACAAAAGTGGGAAGTGTCTCAGCCTACTCACCTTCCCGGAGCTCGCGAGGTTTGGTGAGAAACTGAACTATGTATGGGTGTGCTAGTTGTTTGATGCACCATTGTCTCTAGACTTATATGTGAAGGCAGAAGTTCCTGGGACTTTCAGGTTAGGGGTTGGGGCTAATCGGCTCTGTGGGTCCTCTAGCTTAGATGGTAGGGGATATGATATTTTGGGCGATCTGGAAACCGCTACAACGAATGTTGTTGACGAAAAAACTATTTCTACAGCTTGTCCCCCAGCATCAACGAGCACAGCCGTTGTACCAGTGCCAGAGAACCTTATCCGGTCATTTTTTCACGTCAACTATATCTTTGCTAAAGCCCATCAACTAGCTCTCTTTGGTATTAAGGATGCCAATAGAGACTTAGTTTCGGAGGCCTGCATTCAAAGTTGCATCGATTTTGTGGACGGCAATTGCTTTAGCGTATTCAGCTATTCGGAACTCGCCAGGGTCAATGGTATTATGCGCTATGTATGGTTCTGTCAGTTATTTGATGCTCCATTGTCTGGAGAGTTTTATGTGGAGACCGATGGTTCTAGAAGCTCTAGGTTAGGCGTTGGGATTAATCGGATCTTTCAAGGATCCGGTGTACGTACCTGGAGCTATGGTGGTTATGGCAATCCCTTGGGTAGAAGGGACGGCTTTATACCCGTTACTCTAGAACACGCGCCAACCATATCCTCCGAGCAATACACTTTGATCCAACCCTACTCCTTTGTGCATGAACCTACGCAAACAGGCGAGGGGCCTCAGATGAATGCTAGGATTATCAGCGACGACGGGCGATTCCAAACACCCGCAACGAGTCTCATATCGGATGAAGCTCCTACGGCCGTGGCCTGCACCCTGGGCTCCTTCCACACAGGCATTGTCCCGCCCCCCAAGAATCTCATAGGTGAATCTTACTACCTCGATCAATTCTTCGCTCAAGAGAGCCAGATCGGTAACCTTAGTCTCCCTAGCACATCCGAAATAGATAGACAATCGATTATAGACTACTGCGTCTGCAAATGCTATAATTTTTTCCAGGAGAATAACCAGAATGCCACATGCCTGAGTCTGTTCAGTGCACTTGAATTTGGCGAGATTGACGGGGAGGCTAGGTGGGTTTGTCAGTTCTTCGATAGATATTTGATTGGGAAGTACTTCCAGATGGACGAGCGGAGGCGGTTTTCGTTCCCAGTGGGCGTCAACCGGTTGTTGGGATGATTGCTTTCTGTTGCATCGACGGACGCCTTACTCTTGTGAGGTGACTAGCGTGTGTGCTAGCGTGTGGTGGTTATATGGAGCGAACTACATGGTGTGAACAGTAGGCATGGCTACTTGTTACGAGAAGCTCTACGGCATTGATGTAGGTCTATAAACGAAATTTCGTATACTCGTATCTACCTACATAGTGCCTGCAAAAATCATACTGGCAGGTGCAGCCCTTAATTATCCAGTTCTACTGTGACTACTTCAATTGTGACTACTATTTACCCAGCTCTACTACCGCCGTTATTTTGTTCAACTACCAGCTGCACTAAAAGTGCTGCTACCAGAAACTAGTAGGCTTGAGTGTTTGAGCTTTTGAAACCCACCATGAGGCATCGGTGTATGCTGAGGTTCCTTGTATTGATGTCTACTCATTGTTCTTCAGATCACCGGAATGCCTGTCACGATCATTTCTAACAAGTGCAGTCTTCTCTAGCTAATTATGTGGTATTTGTATTGACAGATATGTCGCCTTGCGGTCTGGTCTGTGATCTCGATATCCCGAAGCGCCTAAAACGATAGCGTTCGTGATGAAGAAATGCAGACAATCTAAGCCAAACAAGCCATCCGCACCCTCATCACCCTAGCGGCCTAGGGAGTCGACATGCAAACAAAGGAAGCAGTCCACATAGCAAAAACCAGTGCACTCCGTGAAGCAAGCAAGAACTGAAGCACCGAGGTCTGTTTCAGCCTAATCCAATCTCAAATGCACCAATCCAACGAATGATGAGTATGATGTATTTTCAAAGGCCGCACTACGCCACACCGTACCGCACCGTACCGCACCGCATCGTTGCATAACACAGCAAAGCGAGCATGAAAATAAATACGCGCCTCAAGATGACGTAAGCCCTCAAACTCTATCGGCAGCAAAATCAAGAACTTCGCAATCATCCTCAAAGAATCCGTCGTCCAGATCTCCCGTTGAAGTCGAATTACTGGCCTTCTTCCTCCGCCTTGTAGTCACAACAACTTGCTCAACTTCCTCATCGTCCTTGCCTAGACGGAGAACTGTCTCTACGTGGCCGACTAGGCCGCCTTGGGCCGCCGACGCTAATACCTCGTCAGCTGGGAGAGCGGGGGGTCCAACGTCCAGTTTCGTGGTGGGGATAGCTTGACCAAAGACCCATGGCGAGTAATCGTTAATGTGATGTATGTTGGTTGGGGTGCCCCATTCGTCCACGGATGTGTCATATACGTATAATCTGATCCTGCGGTCTGTGTGGAATGGTTGGTATGGCGGGTTGGTCTCGATTTCGGCAAAACTCAGCGGATGGGGATTGATCTCTGGGTTGCTGTCGTTGGCTACGGGTAGTCTCTGACTCCAGTGTCCACCAAGTACTCGCTCTTCCGCTGGCCCAAAGGGAGTGTCGTCCACCACAGCTGGTGTGGTAGGACCAGTTGGGAGATAGGGCAGAGAAAACTCCACAGGCTTGAGTGGAGGAGCGCGACGCCGCTTCTCGGAATTTTTCCTTCCGCGACTTGGCGCTGCTTCATGGACTCTAAGGATGCCACCACAGACGAGACCGATAAGCCCTTTCTCCTTTCCGCCGAGCCACCTAACACAACCAGGAGCTACCGTTCCATAGCTACTAGGAAGGTGTAGCCGATTCTCGCCAGTGTTCCGAAGACTGTTCACTGTCCCCGTCGCCGCTCCGAGTGATTTACTGAGTCCAGCAGCCATTGACATGCCTCCTTGGCTGGCGCCTGCGGCAGCTATTTTCATCCCTCCAATACCGGTGAGGCCTGCCCCGCTGCTTCCCCGACGGCGTGCAGCAGATATTAGAGGTTGTGTCTTGCTATTCACCATTTGCGCGGCGGCGGTGACTGCACTACCGGCTCCTCCAGCACTCCTGCCAGGTGCCTCAATGGCCGCACCGTCCTTAGTGACGCCGCTTATGGCACCACGCGAAGTCGTGGTCGAAGATGTAGATCTTCGTGGAGGGGGCCATTGAAAGGCACTGGTAGGTAAGTCGAGGATATGTACAGTGCCCTTTTCCGTGACAATTGCCAGTCTCTCTCCCTGAGGTGTCATCCAAGCGACATCAACGATATTTGCGACAGTTAGCCTCGTGAATCTTGCAACCTGCCTTACATGTAGCCGGTAAGGAAGCTGACGAGTTTCACCACTCGCTCCAGCGGCAGTCCCATTCAACGAAAGGCCAGTGGAAATCTTGCCCTGAGTCATACGCATCAGATCCCATACAAATTGGACATCTCCTTTTCTACTAGCGGTAAGTAAAGCTAGGCCACTCGGGGCAAAAGAAAGAAAGCTGCACCCCAAGGGATTTTGAAATGTTGCAACAGGGTTTAGTGCCGTAGCCACAGACGTATTTCGGGTGCTTGCAAGCTTCTCCAAGTCGAGAATGGATATTAAAGTTGGGTCACTGTTTGACTGTGAGCCATGGCTAGCGTGTGCATGAGTCGGCGGGAAGTGGTGTTGAAGCGGTGGATGAAGTGGTGAATCTCGAATTTGCCCGATACCACTAGATTTTCCATCAAGTCCGGTGCCAGGAGCTGGCCTATTCCAGTAATAACGCCAAGCCTGGATACCTTGGTCCCCTACCCATTTAGCGCCCTTGATAACTTCTTGAGTAACCTCTCTCGCCATTCGGTTGAGCAAACTCTCTCCGTCAGGAGTATCAACTGTGCAAGTAATCGTAGGTTGGGCAGGAGGCCTGTGAGAGGACAAACCTGGGACTTTCGATCTGCTTAAAGGCCTGCCGTTTAGCGAACTTGAAGATGACGCCGCTGGAGGAACGAATGCAAGCCACCGGTGGCTAAGTGAAACAAGCGGCGTCCCAGAGTGTGATGTCTCGATATGGTGCTCTCCGCTCTGGCTGCCTGCTTCTGTGGAGCTAGGGGATTTTCTGCGGGGGTTGAGCTCCACCGATGTCCAAACCTTCCCGATGCACACAAACTCTCCCTTTCCGGTCTTACTATCCGTTGATTCAACAACGCTTGCATGGAATATGAAGGTTTCTCCGCTCGTTCCTGAAGAAACAACAACAAACCTTCCACCTGCATCGATCTTCAAGCAGCCAACCTGGGGAGGCGGGGTGAACAATGGACTTGTTACTGGGCTTAAAATTGGTACTGGAGGACTAGAATATAGCGTCGCGATGTGAATCCTTTTGCTGAGTGAATAGACCTCGACTGTGGTCTGGTAATGTGTAGCCTCATTAATTGTTTCGTCGCCATCAGATGGAGGAGCACTTGTGTCCGGATGCTCTGAAGATGCATATCCCAAGTGATCTGACTGACCCGCATCGGATTTTTGATCAGTTTCTCCGATAGAAGACGAAATTGGACCATTAATGACAAGTGCAACAAGTGGGCGAAGAGAAGCGAATGGATCTTCCCGAGCCGTCCAAGGCAGAATCTTTGCTCCAATAACGGAACCACGCAGGCCTTCAAGACGTCCAATCATATCCAGCTTGTCTCGCTCCACCCTGAATAGATCTAATTCTCCTTGCCATCCCATCAGTAGCACATTTTCAGCGTCCGCCGACGTGGAATCTCCAGCGGCCATGAGGCTGTCAAAGCCGCAGAAGTAACCGCCCTCACCGGGAACCAAACCTGCTTCGCCACCCTTCAGTAAGCCAAAGTCCGCATTCGGCGCGCCGTAGAAATGAGCCTGGGGTAGATGTGGCAACGGCGGTTGGGTTGCGTACAGCGGTTTCTGCGAGTACTGAGAATACATCGAGCTACGTCTGTATGCAGTCCCCGGTCCCTGACGAAGATGCTCTTCGAAACCCGTGTAGCCGGTGGGATGACTCAATGGTCTATTTCTGCTAGCCTGCCCTGGAGAAGACGCCAGAACATTGTTCAGACCGCCACCGACACGATCGCCGTAAGACGCTGGATGCGTTGGAGGTGAACCACTCAAGCTGACACCACCACTGGGAGAAGCCCCATCACCAGAAAAGACCGGTAGAGACTTTGTCCATTCACTCGTATGGTAGGCTGCGGAGGTAGGGGCGTATAAAGTTGTTGAGGAGAGTGCTGAGAGTAATGGCGAGCCGGATTGGTTGTTGGGTTTGGAAGGTGTAATTGTTGGGGAGTTCGGTGCCTGATAACGCGAAGAGAGTATTGAAGGAGGCGACTTGGTTCTAGAAGTCCTCCTGTTAGATGGGAATAACCAACGTGGAGAGTACATATCGACTTCAGCACTCATTCCAACATAATAGAGCGGAGGTCTACACGCCTCAGACCGGCGTGTGTCTTAAGGTAATATGGGTATGGGACAGCTGTTCTTAATGTCCGACTGCCTGAGGCAGGTCCTCAGACCTCAGCTTGCAGTCTGCGCAGCGCGCACCATATAGCGACTCCATATCGCAATAGACTCAACAATTTTACGTATCGAAGAAGGGGTTTGCTGATGCAAGAAGAGGTTCAAAGGGCGAGAAGTTGCTTACAGCTCTCTTGGGTATATCCGGGTATTAGTCGCTCCACGCGTTGTCTCCCGTCCTCTCTCATACCTACCTCTGCCTCGGGCCTGAGCCAAACTTGCAGTGTAACCGTTAGCTTGTGCTTGATTCTGGTAGTACGGACTCGTTGGTGGATGATGGGTATTCAAGCCTGCGGGATGGTCGGACGAAGCGGGCATATAAACAGCTACGCGAAGTTTTCGATGTTCTTTCGTGAGCGGGGATGGTTCAAAAAGCGAAGGATAAGGCCCCTGCGGGGATAGAAGATCGATACAAAAGCGAGCTTGAGAAGGATGGTGTTAGTAGCTGACACGGTACTTTAGTTATGCGTCACCAGCCTAGTTACAGGGCGGCTTTTGCAAAGGTTGGTGGAAACACACCTGTTAATGATCCCTTGAAGACTTGTTCACTTTGCGCTGGCAATCGGAGACCGCCACGCGCAGTAACACAACAGGCTTCTGGTTGAAATAAATCCGAGAGCTCCAAAGCAGGTGTTTGGGGCGTTTGTCGGAGGCGAGCTGTCGCGAATACAAAGGGACTTCGCGTACACGCCAACAGAGCTGTGTGGACACTCGCTGGGCAATGCAGGTCAAGCCCAGTTAAATCGCCGCAAAAAAGAGACAGGCAGTCTATGTAAGGTCACTGTGATTGTCTGCGACTGATATCGAAAGCTCTAGTGTATCGTGGTCGAGGGAGGGGCATACTGCAGGTGTACAGCGAACTCTGACTTGATTGGTGAGAGCTGTGAACGGCTATGCGGTTGCATACGGTTAGTGCGGGGTGTGCATAAAGTGAACAAAAGCCGATATCCCTATGTATGCTCCAAGTTGACCAATCCTCTTCGAATAATAATCAGATAATAATATGGCCTGTCCCAATGGCCTTCAGTGGGAGTGAGGTTATATTCAAAAATCTCCGAGATCTCGCGCGTGATTCTTGAGGGTTATCTATAGGAGTAGAAGCTTGATCGAAATTGGACCAATGTGTACAAGCTTCTGGCACAGCAGGTTAGGATATTTAGCAACCGCAGTCTCACTAATATATAGACGTGCTCTTACATACGGAGTAGTGGGCTATCTTTCTACGGAAAGCACACTGAGGCTTCGACTCAAATAGCGAGCTGCAATGGGTCTGTGGACTATATATCCTCGTGAATGCTCTGTAGTGACACCGAGAGCTCTCTAGATCTTCAGTAGCGGAAACCTATGCAATCCCTTGAAGCTTTTCTACTTCTCACCGGACCACCACGTATGTATTCGTTGCTAATGAAGCTTAGCTAGATTTCCTATCCCACCCCTACTACAATGGCGGTCGAACAGGATACTACTATCATGGCTGTATTGACCTCGAGGATTATTCTGTGAATATGCATTCGCTGTGGTAACGTGAAGAGCAAGTCGCGGACAGCGAGCCATCTACCTCGTAGGGATGATACAGACGAACTCGGCCTCTTGAGCGAGTCTTTTGGACCCATCTCATTACCTCAGAGTCAGCAATGGTATATCTGTCCGCGGCGTTCGTGGGAATCCCGCTAGGTTGAGGTGCTACTGCCGGCACCGTAAGTCCTTATGAAGTGGCTACCATCATTAGGGGGATGAGGGTGATCTCCGTCGAAAATCGAATCCGAAGTCGAATCCGAAGCCGTGCTCTACAAGGCAGGCCAGAGTTTATATCATTGGGCGGAACTAACGAACTAAGCTTTTCCCCTGCCTGGCCACGATAGAAGGCTGAGATCGCTCAAATCTCCCTACGACCTTTGAAACTACGGATTACGGCAGGGTGACTCACTCCCAGCCGCTTATGCAACACCAACAACAGAGGTATATGGCGGTCAACTTATGTTCCAGACCTTCTTCGGACCTTCTTCGGACTCTTCGGACTTAGTTTGAGGAGTCTCACTTAGGAATGCGGCCATCTTGGCTCTAAACCATCTGGCAGGCCATTTTATATGTTTCATCATTTCCCTTTAGGGTCCTACTGCTGCTTCTAGTGTTTGCTCGTCTTTGCAGCTCAGGCCAGCTTAGAAATGCACTTTCCCTCTGTTTACTCCTATTGTTATATTACTTCCTAAATAGGCAAATGCTCTTTTTAACCCTAACTCTAGGCCCTGGTGTGGAGTCCCGCGCTAAGCTATTCCTCTTCTGGAACATGCTCTGCTTTTCCCTAAAGTTGCTTTTGGTCTTTCAAATAAGAGTCCATGCTTTGTCACCTACACCTTTCCTTTATTATAGTGCGTGCCGTTGACCCTTCGAGAACCTAGGCTTAATATTTACCAAGAAGGCTCTGGGCGTTGGCCCATATAAGTTGAATTCCTTTTCCCGAAGCTTGTTCCCTTCGCCTCTGCCTGGCCATGAGCCACAACAGTGGGCGTCTCGCTGAAGGGCATGCCGGTCGTTTGCCACCAGATTTTAACCACTTCCCTACTCGAGTGCATGCTTTCCCGAGCTTAGCAATTAGAGCTGCACAGCTTAGCGGACCGATGTCGAAATGACTGCCTTGGCCTAGAGTACTAGGTACACGCTAAAGTGGCTAATGCTACCGCAGCATCTCGGACAACTTCTACCAGTCTTGTGTTTTCACATGGAACTCCTTTCAGTTTCTACAGGTTACGTGATTCACGCATCAGTATTTCAGGCTCATTGTTCCAGACTTTCGCATTTTGTACTTAGTATTTCGATAGGTCACATTTTCTGATATTTCCTAATTGCTTACACAAGCATTCCCCTTTATTGTTGACTGATCAACTTGCCCCATCACGAAAGCCTTCCGGTTTCCGATTATGCATTTCACAAAACTCATTGCATTTCTGAGCAAATACCGCACTTGGAAGATTGCTGTTTTTGCTCACAACAGAGCGATTGCTTGCAGATGCCAGGTGTAACCACTCTCAGTACAGCTCGCAAAAAGCATCGTTCATTTTGTATGCCAGTTAATCTCTCGCCCCTATCATGTACTCATCTGCCACCTAAGTCCTGTATCGCTTACTTGTGATTACTACACCAAGGTCATAGCGAAGCCAGCTTGGTCATGAGTGACGGGATCATCTGATGTATCGCATGCATCAGTATATCCTGCGTACATTGCGATTACGACGAGAGTGTTTCATGGGCAGGATTGCATCAGCCCCTAGAACCGCATGCAGAACTCCACGCTCCAAATCCACTTCTCCGGCAAAGTACCCGCATGCGAGGATCTATCGGTGGACTCCTGAAGGTCGGTTTGTATAGCGGATTATGCAAAACTGTCCGCCAGTCGGCCTTGGCTCATAATACTAGGATCCACCGATACATGCTAGCCGTTAGCAGTGCGAGATTCCGTCTCAAACTGGTACTAGCGTTTTTTCGATTACTAATCATTGCTTTGTCCGCTTTCCCGAATTACCCTGTTATCCCAGCTAGTATTCTTCACAAGGACGATTCTTACTGTCATTCTCTCTTTCCGCATCTTAGGGTATGTTCTTCCACTTATTAGAGTTCGCCTCCTTTTTTGATTACTGATCGGCTATTCCTTTCCCCTATGCAATGCTACGCCGATATGCGAGAGATCTCCGTGGAGAAACCACCATCCAGACCCTACCGTATAAAACTGTTGGTCCATGCACAGCAAAACACTCTTACTAACAATATTCCTCGTATGACTACCCCAGTTACCCGGACCAACATTCTTATTCCACATCGATATTTTCATAAACCTTACCCTTTCTAGATCCACCTATCCTGATAGGTCACATCTTTCATTCCCACCATCTTTACGTGCCGAAAATTCGCCTCTTTAGGCTGACACAATATTAACTAATCAACCCCTTACCCCGTCAGCAAACCCTAGCATTTCCCCTCGTCCTCTCCGGTGGATTACTACGATTGACCGCATCACAGTCATCGAGTTCACCCACGGGGCAGCCCATATCGGATCCACTTCATCGGAACGTTAGTACGCTCGAACCATGGCACAGTCAGCTGGGCAACCGAGTGGCGAGATCGCGTCTGACATGCATATCGTGTTTTTATCCCAAAACTGGTCAATGCGACGTTACTTTGGTCCTTCGTGTAGATTCCCCATAACCACTAGGGAACGGGGTTTCCCGATGGACACCCGAACACAAACCCCTTTTGTTTGGAGGATATACAGGCAAAAACGTGCAGTAGATGCCATTTTAGCGTTTAATAATTACGACTAAGATTCCACCTAAGTTCAAAATATCGTGTTCCTCGTGTTTGTTGTACTCAATGTGCTCATAAGAACGGAGTCGCAGGTTGAAAAACGAAAACGCCACGCCGTGCTGTGTTAGGCCAGTCCTTTATAGCGAAGAACGAAAAAAAAAGGGAACCACCGCCACCGGCCGCCCGCCGAGAGTGAATTTTTGTATCTCATAGACTGAAAAGGGGATTTTGTGGTGCCCAAGCATTCGCTAGGTTTGTGAAAGCAGGGGGCTATAAGAGATTTGGTGTTTGTGTAAAGACGTAGTCTCCCTCACTGCCTCCGATGCTTCGCCTTCAGCGCCATAGCAGTAAAGAAAGCCCAAGCGCAGCCAATTTTTTATCCATTCATGGATGAGTAGGGAAGAGAGAAAGAGTGATTCATTAATTCCGAGTTCGTGGCGTAAACATACAGGTGGATGAATGTGTAATAAAAGCATAGAATATTAGATCTTTGTTTGGTAGGAATGCGAGGTCGTAACGGAGGTCGTGATCGTTGTTGTGAATGTCGGCTGTGATAGCGGAACTTGATGGCGAGAGTGATGGGGAAGGTCAGTCGCACGAACCATGGCATGCACATCCACCCATAAAGCAATGGAGAGTCAACACCATCCGTATTCGAGCGACACCGGCTAAACACCCGGATGTCGTAACTAGGACTACAACCACATCCCCCCGGTCGAGCCAACTAATCTTTCATGAGAGCCTCTCACTCTTTCCAGCGGTTCCCGTGTCATGACCCACCTCCCCTACCCTTTGTTTCCCTTTGTCTGCTTTTTCTTCACCGAGGCCTGAAGGGTGCTGACTCACAGGCCCGCCGCTCGGTCTTCGCACACTCCCGCTGGCACTATTACGGCGACTGCCGTCATCAGGACCTAGCAGGTCGTTCCCAGTAGAGATCTCAAACGTTGCAGCAGCCAAATTGACTGTCCCAATGACATTTTGCCCAATACCCCCGAGCCTAGCAGCAAGCTGCTCGATACGTTGACCCTCCGCCTTGACTTCCCTGAGCGCGAGGCCTAAGACCCGGAGTTGATTCCTCAGCCGCAGAATCTCTTGACGGAGATCGCCGAGGCTGGAAGAACGGATGATGTTGTCGTAAGGTATTGGTGCCTTTGTAAGAGGACCTAGTTGTTCTTCAGTAGAGCCTCTTCGGGATGTGCTCGAGCGAGTCAGTTCTTCGTCGGATTGTTGACTTTTGTTCGCCGCGATGCAGGAAGAAGCTCCCAGTTTCTCTCCCTCAAGCACGCGAATCTTCCGTTCCAACTCCCCCCTCTCCCTCTCCCACTCATCCTTTTCCGCCCTCCACTTCTTCCGATCGCTCAGACTCTGGCTCTCCAAGCGACTGGCCTGCTGTAAAATACTAGTATACTGCCCGCCATTCGCAATGCTCAATTTATTCGCCGCGTCTCGTTGCTCGAGCAAGTCTTCAACCTGTTTCTCAAGTTGCTCACATTGTTCCTTGAGCCTGTTGCGCTCCTCGGTGAGATTGTTTATCTCTGTGTCTGAGACCTGGAATTTCTTTTCCAGTGTTGCACAGCGTGTCTGTGACCGGGAGAATGCCGCTAGGAGATGATTGTGCTCCGACTGGAGGGTCTGAAGTGCAAGGGATTTGGTGCTCACTTGGTGCTGAAGATCGGACAGGTGTGCGGCGTGGGCTGCTTGCGTCACTTGGGTCGAGGGTGATATGGGAGGGAGCATATGGCCGCTCGGGTAGCTAAGTGATGGTGGTGGTGGAAGGGGGCGAAGATTTGGTGGCGGAGCCTGCATCGTTGGAGGAAAGTATCCCGAGCTCGGCGATATGGACATAGGAGGTTGGCCTTGTGGTGGTATAACACTGTCGCCGGATCGTCGTCGACGTTCCTGCCTAGATGGCGACGGTGATGAATCTGACCTCCCGAAACTCTCTGGAAGAGGAGAAGGCTGGGTTTGTGCCCGTTTAGTGGCATCATCGCGCTCCTTCTCGAGGATCTCTATCCTCCTTTTCATTTTATCCATCTGATGCGAGTCAGTGTGTGAGATAGACACAAACTGCGATACATTGCCGTGAGCAAAAGTCTTGTGCTGTTTTTCCGGCCTTTGTGACATGAGAACCTCGCGAGCCGTTTCTATATTTGACTGCAAGAAACCCAGGAGCCACAATAGCGATTTCGCTACCCCGTCCTTTGACGCGTCAGGCGCCTATGTGTTTCGAATGATTAGCTAACCTAGTCTAAATAGTGATTTCCGACGATTATTAATGCAAAAGGAAGATTTCTGTGCATACATACGGGCATAGATGAATAGCTATCATCGGGTCTTCCGTCGGTAATACCGTCAAGGAACTCAGCCCTAACCTGCATAAAACTTGAAGCTATCTCCCAAAGTACCTGCCTGACTTGCTTGCAATTTTCACACTCTTGCGGGGCGGCCCCACCGATGTGGCTTCGTTGTAGATATTCCGGCTCACTAAGGCGGCGTCGCAGTCCGTTGTCCGCAAACTGTTGGCTCATGAGCTGGCCGCCTGAGGCTCCTATTGGTGAACTTTTGCCCTCCTCCAGCGAACCTAATGTAATCCTCAGAAGAGCTTCACGCGATTTACATTATTGTAAGGAATTATAAATACCGGCATGGAGCAATCCAGTCCTCGTTACGGTCGAATCGTTTGCAAGTTGCGGAGCACTCCAGCTATGGCCTGACTGGTCATAATCAAGTCGGGGCCGTTTCGTGGAGATTGGGTATGGTGATGTTGGCCGGCGAGTCACCTCTGTGGCAGGTTCAAATTTTGGAGGGTACGACGCTGGGTGGACAGCTGACGTGGGAGACGCAGACGCCTTGGTCGGCTGTATTGGAGGAAGCTGCCTAATCTCTGGAGGTATCAATGGAGACAAGGCAGACCGTGGAGGAGGAGGAGGAGGAGGAGGAGGAGGAGGTACTGTCGAGCTTGGAGATTGCGGTGGATGTGGCGGTGATCGCTCCACGCCCTGCTCCTCCCATGGTCTCTTCCAGTTGCTGCCTGCCGCCATTACGCCTGAACAGCATCTCAAGGTCAGGCCACGGCTCATCAACCACTCATAATGTCCATATAGCTACCGGTAACTCTGTTTCGGCGCGCGAATCGCAATTCAGCTGGGTGGCCTTGCCGGCAGTAGGAGTGGCCAGAGCTGCGCAGGTTGGCTTGTCGGCCGATCTGCAGACACCAATTGGAGGGCAGAGATGTGGTTCGATGCTACCGGGCCTATCTGCAAAACTGGGGAAGGTTTCAAGCAATCGATCCCACGCATGCGGACATAAAGGGACTTTGAACAACGTCGAGGCTGCACACGCGGCAACAGGGCTTCCTGGGGTTCTGGAAGGGTGCTGACTGAGCAGATAGCTTCAGCGATCGCCTGCCCTTATGGGAATTAAATCGTTACAGTTTGGTAGGGATGCGGGAGGTCTGTCGCACGAATTCATGTACACGGATAGCACGTAGCGTGTGTAGGAGTACCTGGAAGCCTCACCGAAAACGGTCCGTCGGTAACTTTTTGCGCTGATTACAAAGATTTGTCAGGTTGCCATGCCACGAAAAGAGGCTTTTGGCATTACCCACTATATATTCCAATGCGCCCATGGGCTGAGCCAGACAAACATTTGCATGTACATAACATAGAGCATGCGCAGGTGGTTTTTTTTTTCATCTGCGTTTGAAGGCGCTGTCGTGCGCGTCATTGTAGGACGATGGAACGACGGTTACGTTTTACGGAGCGTGTTCCGTGGGTGCATCTCTAACTGAGAACTGTCGAATCAACCCACCTGAGCGGCACGCGAGAAAGCAAGAAGATTAGCGGTGCTTGGTACCTGTGACGAGACCCCTGGTTTCCAGCTTATGCAAGACCCAGTCGTCCCTAGGCAGAAAAACTGCTTCGTGCATCGCCGGCCAGGCCAACGAGACGCGGCAAAAGCGTCTCAAAGGTATTCTGTATGTACCTGTCGCAGAAGCATGCCTAACGCGGTGCTTTGATCAGTCGTTACGTAAGATTGACCATGACCAATCGGCTGTGTGTCCATGTCATATCGACAGCGGACGATCAAATCATGTCGAGTGGAAGATATCTCCGCCAAGTGCCAATACCACCGTGCAATATTACGTAAGCGCCAGGTTCTAGGTTACTTTCTGGCTCGGAATTCCATCGCGGATCACCTTACTCAGAGCGACCATACTCGAATATAATGTACTAGACGCGGCAGGAGCCGACGCACGGTGTGGTCGATCAAACTTCAATACCATGCGAACGCCTCAAAACAGGCAAAAAGCGCGGTCCAGATGGTGGCCCTTGACGCACGCCTGACTTTCGTCACGGCAAGCTCCATATCCCCCGGTGCTTACTTTGTTGTGACTTTGCTGAGACAGAGATCTCCGCGAATTGGGCATCTATCTCCGCCGACAGCGCTGCAACGTTCCCCACGATCCAGTTGGACTCGCGAGCTACCACCTCGCGTTCGATGCCCCGCATTGCATCAAGTTCCTGCAGCATCCCGTCCACCAAGGACTGACAGTGACCAACGACTAGTGCCAAGCTGGACGCACCAGAGCCTAAACCCACGCGGTCAAGATCTTGCAGCCACAACCCAAGCTTCCGGGACATGTTGTCAGCTTCGACCCTCCAGCAATCTCCTAGCCCTTCGGCAAACCTGAGTTCGCCCTTGCCGTTTTTAGCGTCTCCAGTTTGGTCCCGAGCATCCCATATCTGCTTTGTCGTTTCTAGCCATCGCCCAAAGCTCCTAACGACGCGGGTGTACTTGCCCCCGGCCCCTGTGATATTCACTATCTCCGGGATAACTTTTCCCAAGACCTGAATGAGTTCTTCTAGGCCTAGGTCAATTGTGGGGTCGCTTTGTAGTTCCTTAAGTGTGCGAAGGTTTAGTTGCTCTTGTGTTTTCCTCTCAGCCACTATCAGGCTGCTGTGTTTAAGAGCAACATGCTCAAATTTATTTTCAAGCTTCCTCTTGGCGCTAGATTGCCATGCATGCAATACCTCAGCCGATGGTGCATGCAGAAGGTGCAGTTGCAGGAGTTCGGCCTGTAATCGCGCTGTTTCTGGTGAGACCGGAGTGCTGTTCGGCTGTCTTCCGGGTACCGTGATTGGGCCAGAGGACGTGGGGCCCTTCAAACCCTTTTTAGGGGTGAAATGCTGTTGCAATATAGAAAACACAGGCTTTTGTGACTTCTCTACAGTGTTCAAATCTTTAGAAGATCCATGAGCCTTACTAGGTGCAAGCTGTGAAACTTTTCGGTCTGAGTCTTTAGAGATGCCAGTAGACGCTGTGCGAGCGTGTCTTATACTCGAAGCGCGCTTGTGCGTACCATTTGTTTCTTGATGTCTTCTTGTGTCGCTCTTATCATCTGAAAGACGTAACTCAGCGCTGCCTGCTGATCTAGATGAAACGGGCTGAGCATCCAGATTAAAATCGGTTCCAGCCTTGAAGATTCCGGATCGTGGGCGCGTCCTTGAGGTGTTAGTTGTTGGTGCAACTAAGGACTCTCTAGAAGGAGGATTGTGTCGGAATATATGGTTAGGGGTGTTGAGATCTGAGGGGGCCGCAGGCTGTCTAAGTGCTCGGACTTGTCCTGAGGTGCTTAACTTTGCTCCAGGGTCAAGACTGGATCCTTCTCTCGGCTCAGAAGATCCCCCTCTTAACCTTGAAACCGCCGCCATCGGCAGCACTCTTGGCAGCGGTAACATACGAGAGCCACGGGTGGTATCCTTCGGTGGAATCTGAGGCGCAGTTCCATCAGGCAGATGCGTGGCCGCTGTTGGCTTCGAAAGGAGCCTCGTATTGCCTTTACCGCTTGGCCCAATAGAGTCTTTTGCAGATGGCACACCCATCTTCTCATATTGGGTACGTGCAACGTCTATCGCCAGCCCAATGCTTGCGTCATCCACGACGGTAAACTCCCCACGCGTCGGGGAAGCCTTGCCCCATTGTTCCCTTCCGTCTAAGCCATTGACTCTCGCGAGCTCGCCGTTTCCGCCTCCTAGGAATGCTGACGGAATCTTAGTCGGTGAAAGCTGTGGTAACATGCTTCTCCTCTTTATCTCCATGGTGTTATCCCCGTCTGCCTTCTGCCTTGGATTCCTCGGTGCCCCGAAAACTGGGAGACGACTCGGTGAACTCTGCGCATCTTTTCCTGCGGTGAGCGGTCTCAGCTGGGCGACTTTGGCGGAAGGTTCTATCGTAGAGTTTGTTGTTGCAGGTTTTGAGTCCTGTTCAGTGCAATTTTAGTTAGAAACGATCTGCGGATATCAACCCAATTGAGATTGAAGCGAAAACGAGGCGAAAACGAACCTGGGTCTGCGAACTCAAATTAAGAGGAGCTGGTTTGGTGAGTCTACTAGGTGCTGGTTGGCGGAGTGCGCGTGGTCTAGCCGATGGCTGCATTATGTGTAGACATTCGTTGTGGGTTCTTGAGGAGTTGCAGTGCCGTTCAAGTTATAGCTAACTCCCGTGTCGTTGAGGGCACTGTTGTTAGCCCGAATTGGAAGTTTATGCGCCAAGTTCAATGCTTCACGTGATGATCCTTCCATATTTGGAATTGCGATATGTGGGTAGCTTCTTGCCTGTTTAAACGACATTGTGGCACGGAACATACAGCTGTCCATTTCTCAGCCTTGGGGCGGAGGAAATTCGCTCAATTAGTTCTTCTATCTAATGTAAACAGCGCATTCGAAAGGTAGCAAACAGTGCGAGCTAGAAAAACGAGTCCGGCAAAAGTCACGCCATACCTGGAATATCATATTGATCAATTTAGGCCCCCCAGATATTCTCAAAAAAGGCCAGTATCCATCAGAAAAGCAGATTCTATCCCATTTGACCAGTTGTCAAACCGTAAGCGCATTTAGGAAGATGACTATTACAAGAGGCTCTTGCGTGGATAACTAACGCCTTGAACAGCACCCTCATCGGTGAACCAGCTAACCCTGTCTCCGCCTCCCGCATTTACCAAGCCGCATGGAAGCCCTTGACCCTCCTCTGAATCGAAGATCGTCTTCATGATATCCCGTTTGCCGTCTCCAGTGGCAACAAACGCAATGCGCAAGCCGTGTGTGACAACGGGTAGAGTCAATGTGATTCTCTTGGGCGGAGGTTTCGGCGAATCGGGAATAGGTGCAACCCATGCATCAGTCTCGCGAAGGAGAGGGTGCTGCGGGAATAGCGAGCAGGTGTGGCCATCAGGGCCGCAGCCTAGAAGCAGGAGATCGAAGATCGGAAGTCTGACCGAGTCCTTTGCTGCGAATGAACGGACAAGGAATTGCTCGTACTGATCTGCCAGCTCTTGGACGTTATCGAGATATTGGACGTCGGTCGGGTGGACTTTGGGCTGGGGTCCGTCGGCCGGCAGCTTATCGAGGAGCTCGTCTTTGAGGAGCTTGTAGTTGCTGTCTGGATGATCTAGAGGCACCGCCCTCTCGTCCGCGAAGAAGATCTCCCATTTGCCCCATTGAATGGTGTCCTCCCACCCATCACCTTCCGGCAAGAGGGCTTTCGCTAAGGTATTTGGGAGTGACCCGCCTGAGACCGCAACTTTGAACACGCCGTGACGATCTAAGCCAGCCTTCTGCGCCTGAAGTACATATGTTCTTAGTGCCGTTGCGAGACTTCCAACGTCGGGAAAAGTGTACAGCGTTGGCTGTTTGCCCATACTGGCGTTTTGCCGAAGGCGGTGAGGTGAGGCGATAAGGCTAAAGATAAGGTGTTGTGAAGTGGCGGAAAGTATCAGTGGTTGTTAGGCGACGTACTTGTGAAGCAGAAATGCGACGGTGGTGATGAGTCCGAAAATGAGGTTCTGAAGTGTATTCGCATCGGTCAGTCGCTGTGGTGTTAGTGAAAGAAAGGCCAACGGGTTAGTAAGAGATTAGGTACCCACATGTTGGTGTGGTAAAGCGAAAAAGTCCATCCAGCGTTCGCCGTTAGATCATATAACTTTTAGGATATGACGCACCACTTACGCCTTTTCGAACCCTTGCACCCGAAACGACGTCGGCCGTAACAGGACCGCAAATCGAAACGAATCGAGAATTGTCTCTCCCAACTGATCTTCTCGCAAGGCTGCCCACCCGTTCCGGAGATGACAGACTTATAGTGCGATATCGCTCCCATAGCGCATTCTTGTTTATTACACTTATCTCCCCTTTTATATGTACTTAACCTCTCTGTATCCGAATCATCGGATCCTACAATCGCGGGGTGGGTGATTTAAGGATACTACACGTCTACGGCTCTAGAAAGTTTTCTTTGTTCTGTGCAATGCTTGTGCGATGAAGGGCTTTCTCCCACAATCCCCAATCGTGAGCTCGGAAGGTGTGTCTGGGGCCGTGTACAAGGCCTGCAAGTGGCACGACATCTAAAGTGACCTTCGTGCCCTCCCTAGCCTCCCCAATGATATATTTGATCATGAAGCGCTAGAAGCGGCGGAAATGGCCTGAGGCAGTTTCGATAGGCCTGGTGGGACAAGACTTCGACTTTCACTATCTCTTGCATTTGATATCTGCAATATTGATATCAGCGAGCAGAAATGGGGTGGAAACCCGACTACCTGTTCCGTTCTTTTGTCGTGGGATCGGTCTGCCTTTTCGTATGAGGCCTGGTGCGATAACTTAGGTATCCCTTGTATCTGTATCATCATCGATTCTGCCGGTAGCTTTAGGATGATTCCGATACGGCCAGGACTAGTCGGTGACGAGGGCGGTATGAGCAGCAGGGAGACTCCTGCTACCGAATATTTTGCCTCATCGTGAAGAAGTTGGTAAAATTTCTGAGCCAGGACAAATTCCTTAGAGTATGTGCACTGTCCTGCAACTGTAACTTGCAGGGGTGATCATGCATGGTGATGTTAGGGGATGGCGAAAATGCCGATGTCAATGCTCTTTGTCCACTCTTGCAGTCTTATGTAAACCATCGGATTTTTACTATATTAATTTTCAGTGACGGAGAAAAATCAATTCACCTTATTTTCCCTACCCTCCAATCTGCCTACAGCCATGGCTACATTACATTCCTAAACATGTCGCAGCAAACCGCAATCATATCTGCATGGATACTATGAGCTTGATCGTGCTATAGAACCTAGTTCCTGCCACTAATGTAGCTTCTACTTTGGCTCTATGCCAAATTTCTTCGCAACGGTCATTATCCCAGATTCCTCGACACTTACCCACATATCGACCCAAGCCTTAGCTTCCGCAATTCTCTCAGCATCCCACCATTCTTCCAGCGGCCTCTCAACGTAAATCGTCTGATATCCGCACTTCCTCGCGGCGTCAAGATCCGATAAATGCGCTGCCACCAAAGCCATCTCTCCTTTCTTTAAACCTAACGCCTCACTCGCTCCATTATAAACATTAGGATGCGGTTTAAATGCCCCAAACTGTTCCGCAGAGAATATCTTCTGAAACGGCAGCGGGCCGAACGTCTCTAAATCTTCCAAGAGTTGTCGATGACCATTCGAGAGCATACCCGTAATGAACTTCTCATTCAGCAGCTCCAGACCCTGTGTCGAGTCTTCCCACGGGTCCAGGTAGTGCCACAGCATGCCCAGCTTCTGGATTTCATCACTAGTAAACAGTCCATCCAATTCCCATTTTTGGAGTATATTCTCCAGCGAGGAAGCATGGAAAGCGTCTAAATTCATGTTATCTAGTTTTTGTGGGTCGTAAGCCAATACAAAATCGTAGTAAGAGCTTCGCCATTGCTGAGCTAGACGACTCCAGTCGTCGTCTGTCAACTGACTAACTTTGGTCTTGGTAGGTCCGGAGAGTGTAGAGAGCTTGGAGGAGGCACCGAGCTTTAGATCGCGGGTAGCTGTGAGGCGCCAGTTTGCGACTGTGCCGAAGATATCGAAGAGGAGGGCTTTCGGAGGTGAAGTGAGGCTCATGGCTTTGGGTTTGAGCAGTGGGGGGTTGTGTTTTATGGACCAATTGGGATGGTGGAGAGTATCCGATCGAGAAAGGTTCGTTGAAAGGGCCGAGGTTGTTCACAATGTCTTGTGCCCCCTTAGGGCCTAGACTTAGCGATTTTGGAGGTCTAGACTTGCTGAAGTTAGGTGTAACTCCGCTATGCAGGATAAATGACTCGTTTGAGTGACGCAGACTGCAGCATAACAAGGGTTGGAGCACATCTATGGAAATAATGAGCGCTAGAGATGACCATCCTATACTCATCAGCAACAAATCGCTGTGCACATTCGTATTTTTGTGTGAGTGTTACATTGCTAAGCATATAGTAAGGGCGATTGCCAGATCTGCGCTGATCCGCACGCTTGTTCTTCACTTCTAAACGCCCCATGTACTGGGCACTTCTCTTATCGGACACAATCTGTTTGTCTCCTACCAAGTACAGGGGGTGATCGTGTTTAACCCCACTTTTATCTTTATCTTTCTCTACGCTACCACTAAGTTAGGTAGTGGCGTCATGATAAAAGTGACGTGATGATAAATTTTTCTAGCCTAAAAAGGTTCGAGCATAATTCAATCCTCCATATCGTCCTCTTCGTACGAAACTTCAGACTCTTCATTGTCAGACTCAACCAGAATAGATACTCGCTTTTTTAATGCCTTTGCTTGCTGCCGTTGCTAAAGTTTCCGCCTCTGCTGCCACAACCTTATCTCGAATGTCAGCGGTGCTTACAAGCACGACACCCTTAAGAATAACTCTCTTTCCTTTCTTCATGGCCTTTCGCTTTTCAATAACCTTATTCTTATCGCCTTTTTCTTTCTGGAGGACAGTATTCTCAGCTTTGAGGCATTCAGAGGTATCGGCAAGATGTGATATATATTGTCTTGCAGGCTCACTCAATACTGCATACTATTAGCTGCAACAAGCATAGTTGCATTAGATGCTCATACAGTAGTTCCACCTGGAGGTGAACTGTTTAATAGTGAAATATCTATAAATCTATTCATTGTTGCAGCTTGTAACACAGGTATAAGTAGTACGGCAGGAGTTGAAATTTGGCTAAAAACTTTTTTTTATTACTTGTCCAACCTTTACTGCTAGCATTAAAGTACTAATTATGAAAAGTGTCTTTTAAAATTCATTGAAAATTGATGCCTTCAGCCTTGAAGATAATGAATAATAACAAAACTGATCTATTAGCACAAATACTCTCTATAATTGAAATCTATTCTTATCAACAAGGTTATAACTTATAATATATTCTTAACTTAGTATCCACAATAACTTTTAATCTCTCTTTAATATATGCTAAGCCACATCTATAGTCTTTATCTCTTAGAGCTTTATGTTACAAAATATATCAAATCAATATGTCATAATCTCTATACTTGAATCACTTTAGTAACTGGGATTTATCTAAATACTTCTAATATTTTTAAGTGTTGAATAGCACATTTGAAAGTACTTAGCTATTACAAACATCTTGAGACTTAAGCTACAGAATATTACAAACATAGAAGTAATGCAGAAACTATTGAATTAAATTGTGAACAAAGCATTATTAGGTATAATATATGGTAGAGAGAGCCAATTACTAAATACAAATAGCAATGAGACTTATTAGAGCATAGCATTCAAAGCAGTAATGTGCAGAAACTGAAAAATATGAAACAATATCTCAGTCAAGTAATCTTTGCTTAATAAACTCAGCTAGCTACTACAATATCAAGGGAGAAATACAAGGAATAATCGATAAACAATGAAGACCCTTAGTAAAGAATTAGCTAGGAGAGACTTGGAAGAGAAGCTGACAGATCTCTGGTTAATTGAGATAGCTAGAAAACATATTAGTCAGAAATAATAAGTTATTGTTATGGACATCTTGAGCCTTAAGCTATAGAATACCATAAAGGCGAAAGTGGTATAAAAACTATTGGATCAGATCACAAACGAAGCTTTATTAAGCATGGCATATAGTTAAGAGAGCTGGCGACTAAATACAAACAGCAATAGAACTTACTAAAGTGTCGATCTATAGTGGCAGTACATAGATTGCCCAGTTTATACATTACATACTATGCACAGTAACTGAAAAATATAAGACAATATCTTAGTTAGATAGCTTTCACTTAACAGACTTGGCTAACTACTATAATACCAAGAGAACTATATAAATAGAAATCAATAAACCACAAAGACTTCTAGCTAGAGAGTAGTTAGAAGCAATTTAGAGAATCTAGCTGACAGACCCTTGACTAGCTAAGTGTGACAATCTGACTCTAATGAGATCTCATCTCCTAGTTTGTCTTAGTGTTCAGGTATATGGTATAGTATTTCTTAAGTGACCGTGGAACAAGTATGTTAGTCCCGTATATTAAGATAATGAAACTGTTCTATTGCAACTATATCAAAAGATATCTTAGGTGATGATTCTTGGTATGAAGCTTATATTGCTAAACTAACAAAACTTTCAGTGAAGAGGAAAGGAAAGATGCTTTCTCTGAGATTCCAATACTATATTTATGGTTGCTTCTTCACTAATCTCTTGGTCATCTGCCAACGGACAACTCATACCACTTGAGGTATTCTTTTCTCGGCGTAACTCACACTTAGCTTACGCTGAGTCTAATAATGAAACCTGAGTTACTATAACTCGTAACTCTCCATCCATACTTAAGCTGCCTACTACAACCAGCTGACATGTTCTTCAACTGCCAAGTGTTTCTTAGCTCTCTTAGTTCTTTACCTACGACCAATGGTAACTTGTCTATAGGTTATGGTAGTTCCTGTTAGCCAGTCGTTTCTGGACTAGACTCCTTGGCAGTAGTGTAGCTAACTGAGGTTGTTGCCCTGACAGGGATATGGGTGATTTATTGAGTTACTACAGGTTGCGCTCTTAGCGCTAAGGGCGCTAATTGCGTGAACCCCTATTCCAGTACCCACGTTTCTTCGGCAAGTGCTGCTTATCTTCTATAACATAGAGCCTTAAGAAGCGAGGACTGTGGTTGCGGCTTGATGGCAGTACGCTATCGTGCCACATACAGTTAGTACGCCGAGAGGCTTGTATATGAAAATCCACAAGACTGCTTCTCCCAGAGGCAGCAATTAGTTCTACACTAGAAATTGACATTCTTAAGCCATTGAAATTCAGTCCATCGCACATAGTATTGTGGAGCCTCTATAAATTGTTAACCCTTATTCTTAAGCCTTGTGACATCACTGCAATAGCGCTCGGCATTCGGCCCAATGTCGTCCATACTGTTTTAGCAATCCAAAAAGGGCTGGCTTTAAGGCTGGCCCTGACATTCTCATATTCGGTTCATCCTTGCTGAGCCGTTCGAGCCGTCCATGTTCCGTAGGCTAGTGATCTAGTTCAATGGTTCTAGTGCCATTCCAATGTCTGTGGCATTCCTAATGAGACTCAGAATGTCTGTAACAGTTATACATAGGTAATAAGAATATAAGTTATATAGTAACTCAGGTTTCCTTAATTAGAAAACAGGTCATGAGTCATACTTTGGCGTGACCGTAATATAGTATGTGATTACCTGATAACAGGTGATTAGTAACTCAATAAAAAGCTATTATAAAGAGCATTTAAAGAACAATGAAAAGTACTTCTTCTCTTGATTAAATATATTATTCAGGAGTTTATCACTTAGCAATAAGTTTTATAATTCATAACATCGGAGAATATAATTATACGCTGCTTTATTAAATCCCAGCTAGAAAGTGTTTCTAGTTTCTAGTAACAAGAAGACCTTGTTCACAAATCAAGTTATTTAGAGTATTCAAGTCTAAGTAATATATATCAGTATCATCTACCTCACAGTACCCAAAGTCTCTACTGTTACAGTTATACAGTAATGTTATAAATATCTCAATCAAGGCAATAACTTTAGCCAGCCATACAATTGCCAAGTAATTTAGCCAGAAAGCGATTGACTAACAGAAACCTCCATAACCTATAGACCCCGAACCATTGGTCGTGAAGATGAGACCAAAAAAACTAAGAGATACTCGGCAACTAAAAGATACATCCATACCTAAGTTACTGTGACGATTTAGCTCTGATGAGGTCTTGTCTTCTAGTTTGTCTTAGTGTTCAAGTACATGGCATGGCGTTCTTGATTGACCATAAGACAAGTATGTTAGTCTTGTATACTGGAATAGCAAAACGGTTCTGCTGCAACTATATCAAAAGATATCTTGGGCGATGATTTTTGGTACAAAGCTTATATTGTTTAAACTAATTAGACTTTTAGTGAAGAGGAAAGAAAAGACGCTTTCCCTAAAACTCCAATGCTATATTTATAGCTGCCTCTTCACTGACTTCTTGGCCACCTGCCAATGGGTGACCCATACCACTTGAGGTATTCTTTCCTCAGCGTGACTCACACTTGACTCACGCCGAGTCCAATAATAAAACTTGAGTCATTATGACTTATAACTCTCTATCCATACCTGAGCTGTCTGCTACAACCAGCTGACATATTCTTCAGCTGCCAAGTGTTTCTCAGCTCTTCTGGTTCTTTACCCACGGTCAACGGTTCTTCATCCGTAGGTCGTGGTAGTTTTCGTTGGCTAGTCACTTCCTGACTAGACTTAGCAGTAGTGTGCCTGGCTGAGGTCATTGCCTTGACAGGGGTATAGGTGATTTATGGAGTTACTGCAGGTCACGCTCTCAGCGTTGAGGGCGCTAATTGCGCGAACCCCTGTTCTGGCCCCCACGTTCCCACGGCAAGTGCCACTCATCCTCATATTCAGTTCATCCTTGCCAAGCTGTTCGAGCTGTCTGCATCCCATAGGTTAGCAATCTGGTCCAATGGTTCCAGCGCCACTTCCATGTCCATGGTATTCCTGATGAGTCTCAGGATGGCTGTGATAGCTACTTACTACATCTAACTAATATATCTTTCAGCTACCAAGTATCCTTTAGCTTTCTTGATCTTTCTCTTATAATCAACAGTTCCGTATCTGTAAGTTGTGATAGTACTTGTTGATCAATTACTTTTTGGCTAGACCATTTGGCAGTCATGTAGCTAGCTGAGATCTTTACCTTGACCAAAATGTGGCTAATTTATTAAGTTACCATGAGTCATACTCTCAACGCTGAGGGTAATTATTGTGTTAATCTTTACTTCGGCCCCCACTTACCTACGGCAAGTATCGTCTATCCTCATATTTAGTTCATTCTTACTGAGTCGTACATGTCATCCCTAATACTATGGGTCTATAATTTGGTCTAATAGTACCAGTGCTATTCCTATATCTGTGGTGTTCCTGATGAGACTCAAGATATTCATAATAATTAGTTATAAAGTGACTTAGGTTATCCTATTTGAAATTTAGATTACAAGTTATATCTTAATATAATTGTAATATAGTATATAATTACTTAATAGCAAGTAATTAGTGATTTAATAAAGAGCTGTTATAAAGAGTACTTAAAAAGCAACAGAAAGTACTTTTCTCTTCTTTTCAATAAATATATTATTTAGAGATTTGTTACCTAGCAATTCAAGTTTTATTACTCAAGATATCAAAAGACATAATCTTACATTACTTTATTTAATTTTAGCTGGAAAATTATTCTGGTCACTGGTAATGAGAAGATCACATTTACAAATTAAGTTATCTTAAATTCTCAAATTTAAGTAGTATACACTAGTATCGTCTATTTCACAATACTTAAAGTCTTCACTGCTGCATTAGCCTACTATTATCCAATTAATAAATAATAAATAAGAAATATAATAAAATTGTTGATTTTTATAATATATTTTTACATAATAACTTTAATTATCTCTATTAATATAATTCTTTAATAAGAATACTCTCTAGCTATAAAATAAGCATATTATTACTTTAAAACAGATTTCTCTACATCTAATAAAATTTGTTATTTACTTTATACAGTTTTGAAAGTAAAATCACTTTTCAAATATTATTTTAAAGTAGTTAAATAGATATTATATAACTTTACTACTTGATGAAAATTTTTAATAGCTCCAGTTTTCACTGTCACTATTGCTTAAATAAGTATTATTATCTGACTTTAATAAAGTTTTGTCTTTTAATTTATTTTAAGCATTTGATTACATAGCAAAGAATTTGTAGAGTAATTATAAGATGGTTATATTAGTTCTGTATACTGAAATAGTAAAATAGTTCTATTATAACTATATTAATAATATCTTAAGTAATAATTCTTAGTACAAACCTTAATTGCTAAACTTAACAAGATATTTAGTGGAGAGAGAAAAAAAAACACTTTCCCTGAAACCCTAATGCAGTTTTTATAGCTGCTTCTTTACTGATCTCTTGACTACTTGCTAATAAGTAACTTATACCACTTAATGTATATACTTTTTAACATATCTTACAACATAACTTATATTAAGTTTAATAATGAAATCTAAGTAATTATGGCTTATAACTTCTTGCATATATTTAAAATACTTACTATATTTAGCTAATATATTCTTTAGCTACTAAGTATTTTTCAGCTTTCTTGGTCCCTCTTCTATATTTAATAATTTAGGGTTCTTTAGTTTATAAAGTTTCTAATAGTTAATCATTTCCTAATTAGGTTACTTAGCCTTTGTATAGTTAACTGAAGTTGCTACTTTGATTAAGATATAAATAATTTATTAAATAGCTACAAGTTGTATTTTGATGTTATAAATATCTTAAGCCTTATTAGAATAATGCTATAGACACCAAAATAGCATCGACTACTATTGGATTAGATCGTGATTTCACAAAGTTAAGGACAGCATACATAGCTCAGCAAGAATGAACTAAATACAAGGATGGATGATACTTACTAGAGTTGAGTGGAAGCCAAAGCAGAACTTGTATAATTAGCACTTTTAATGCTGTGAGTGTAATCTACAGTAACTCAATAATTTACCCATACCCTGGTCAAGACAATAACCTCTACCAATTATGAGAATGCTAAGTAACTTAATCAGAAAGTAATTAACTATATGGAATTCTATGGATTATAGAGACTAGAACTATTGGATGTAGGTAAAGGACTAAGAAAGTTAAAAGTTACTTGGTAGTTAAAGAATATGTCAACTAAATGTAGTAGGTAGCTTGAGTAAAGACAGAGGGTTATGAGTTATGATGACTTAAGTTCTATTATTGAACTCAGAATGAATTATATTATGAATTACATCAAGAACCATATATGCCAAGTAGTATAAGCTGCCCATTAAAAGGTGATTAAAAGATTAGTGAAAAGATGGCTATAAATACTATATTGGGATTTTAGGGAAGCATTTTCCCTTTTCTCTTTATTGAATGTCTTATTAGTTTAGTAATTAAGCTTTATATTAAGAAGAGTGCTGATATTTCAATAGGGTAAAATGTTAGTTTGACAGGCTCATAATATAGTATTTGGGTGATGAAAAATTTTCTTTACTAGTCACAACCCATTTTACCTTCTCTTTTCCTATTTAATTATGAAGCCAACTACAATAAAATACTTGATACTTATAATATTAAACTTACCACTATGAGTCTCCTACTACCACTCCAGAATATCCAGTATTTTTGTTATGGACATCCTAAGCTTTATCAGGAACGCCATAGATATAGAAGTGACACTGAAACTATTGGACCGGATCATTAGCCTATGAGATACAGACGGCTTGAATGGCTCGGCAAAGATGAACTGAATATGAGGATAAGTAGCACTTGTCATGAACAAGTAGGGGCCGAAGCAGAGGTTCATGCAATCAGCACTCTCAGCGCTGGGAGTGTGACTTGTGACAACTCAGTAAATCACCCACATTCTAGTCAAGGCAGTGACCTCAGCCAGATATACAATTGCCAAGCAATCTAGTTAGGAAACGACTGATCAACAAGAACCACCATGACCTATGGACGAGGAACTGTTAATTATGGGTGAAGGATCAAGAAAGCTGAAGAGTACTTGGTAGCTAAAAGATATATTAGCTAGGTATAGTGGGCAGCTTAGGTATGAATGAAGGGTTATGAGTTATGGCGACTCAGGTTTCATTAATGGACTCGATGTGAGTTAGGTGTAAGTCACGCTGAGAAAAGAACACCTCAAATGGTATGAGTTACCTGTTGGCAAGTGGCCAAGAGATCAGTGAAGAGGCAGCAATAAATATAATATTGGAGTCTCAGGGAAAACATCTTTCCTTTTCTCTTCACTGAGTATCTTGTTAGTTTAGCAATATAAGCTTTATACTAAGAATCATTACTCAAGATATCATTTGATATAGTTGTAGCAAGATTATTTCGCTATCTTAGTATATGGGATTAACATACCTATCTCACAGTTACCTTAAGATTGCCTTACTATGTACCTGAACATCAAGACAAATTAAGAGACAAAAACTTATCAAAGTCAAATCATCACAATTTTAGTTGTTAGGTACTGCTAGCAGAACTGCAAAACTATGTAAGATCTAATGATTACATAATAGCTATCTAGCATTCCAATTTTAAGGATCATGTAATCTACTTCAAATGTAATAGAGAGGGGTTGTATACACCGAGATTTAGTCTAACCGATACAACACATTTATGCAACACTAGTACTAGACTAATTGACTGTCTTTAGTCCATCTGTACTAATGAGAAAGATGGCTTTTGGAGAGTTACAGTTTGCAAAAAGATATACAATTATGAGAGAATTACTAGTATCTTTAGTCACCTAATCTAATGTCAAATGCCTTCAGAAATTTAAGTGTAGGTAGACACTCTAGCTAATGTCAGAACGAAACCTAAAGAGATCTTATTAACTATATGTCAGTCAACAAACTATATTCTACTTGATTACAACCTATATAATGCTTAAACCAAGCTTTGCCTTATCAATCTCGCTGGAAAGAGTCTAATGGAAGCGTTGATAACTACTTTTGAGAGTGGGGACTTCTATTTTAATTACCATATAGATATTATTAGTCGTGTTATACATTTCTTTTTTAGTTACCCCAAGAGCATTGCACTTCTTTAGAAATACTCTAATGTACTCCTTTTAGACTGTACATATCAGATTAATAAGTTCAAAATGTCTCTTCCTAATATTATTAGTACTACTTGTTTGGACACCAATTTTTATGTGACTTTCTGTTTTCTAGCCCAAGAAGAAGAGTAAAACTACATTTAAACTATAGAGTGGCTTAAAGACCTTTTTATTCTGGATATACAGATACAAGCATTTGTTATGAACAGGGAGATTGCTCTTTTCAACGCCTGCCATAACATTTTTCCAGGCATATCTCAACTTCTTTGCCTCTAGTACATAGAAAAAATATTCTTACATATGCTTCTAAGGAGTTTAAGGACGGGGACAAGAGGACTGCTTTTATAAAAGTATAGATATAGGTTATGCATGCTCTATCTGAACAAGTATAAGAAAATCAGTGGAACTTACCTCAAGATCAGTATGACTGTCAAGTACTAGGCCTTATCCAGTATATTAAAAAAAACCTGGATTATCCCTTAGAAGAGGTCTATTGTCTGAGCTTATACAGACTAAGTACTACATTTAGGTAACTGAGTAACGTCTCGTGTAGAAGGTTTTTATAGTACTATAAAGCCATATCTGCAAGTCTCCACTAGCAACCTAAAAATGGTCTATGATAATATTAGCCTCCTATTAGTAAATCAGCACATTACATATGAGGCTGGAGTAGCTACCAATCAAGCTTAAGTATCACATATAGCAATGTATTCACTATTTACATAGCTTCTCAGACAGGTCTCTCACTACACTTTAGAGGAGATATGGAAGTAGAAGCACCTTCTTTCTAAGCCTGAAGAGAAATAGCTACTGCCTTACATCTATATATTTTGAACATTTATGAGTATGCCTTGCACACATAAAATATAGACCTTTTTAAGAGATAGTCGAGTTCTTGCACTAGAAGATATACACTTATATTGGCACCTTCTGCTCAATATTCCTAAATTAGCTCAGCTCTTGGTTCCGGAGCTAGCTATCGCAAATACCAGAGGTTGGCCAGCAGCAGCAGCAAAAGAGAAATGTGGTCATGGCCTTAATTGAGCTATTTAAGCTAAACAATTAAGCTCTACTCTACAGCAACCATTTATATTTGAACACATTAATAAACTAACTCTTCGCCGCAATACTTGAAATCAGCACCAATAACTGGTAGACATAAATTTCTAGTCAAATATTTATTTCTCTGTATCCAGTACCTTAAATACATATAAAAAGACCAAAAAAAAAGTTTCTATAGAGCAAACAAAAATACCCTGTCGAATTAAAGTTTTACTCTATTGAACTAACATTTTACCCTGTCAAAATATCAGCACCTATCAAGAATCATCAACTAAGATATCTTTTAATATAGTTGCAGCAGAACTGTTTCGCTATTTTAATATATGAGACTAATATAATTGTCTTACAATTACTTAATAAATATCTTATCATATACCTAAACACTTAAGACAAATTAAGAAACAAGACTTTATCAGTGTCAAATCGGTACAACTTGCAATGTTTGTGACAATAAGCCTCTCTTCTATGTCTCTTGCTTGCTTGAAGAGCTTTTGAACCATGTTGAAATATTGATGTAGTGATGTATTTTGGTAGCAGACTCAAATAAGATCTTGCCAAAATTTATTATCATGTTACTTTTATCACGACGCCATTACCTAAGTTATTGTGTATTTTGGTTCTATGATGTCATTTCTCATTCGTCATTGTCTTATAATTGAACTACTACTGAATCTCACCTCTTTACATGGTGGTGAACTAGTACATAGCTCTCGCCGTTGCTGTTATCCACTCAATGTTAAGCTATTTTTAGATTAACTTTCGGTATGCCATGCGTCTGCAAGTGCTCTTCGTTCAGGCGACGTTTCGGGACTGAGACACTTGTACATTTGCTAATTTTGAAGTGGCACAGGAGGTGTTAGCCATTCCTTCCATGATCTCCAGTGTTCTCCATTCTCTCTTATGAAGTGGATAGGCATAACAAGAAACGGCGGAAATGGGAATGAGATTGACATAAGTGCATAAGAGAACCTTTCCTTACTGTGGGGTCTTTCCGGGGAAATGGTAGATAGTATGGACCAAGTAAGACCAATGGACGAAGAAACATATATCACAGTATCATTCCTAAATTGAATAAAACACTGTTTACATTCTACAAGCAGCACCAAGCTATATTTTGCATATGACGTATATTATCGTCACATTGTACATACATTGAACTTCACTCCATTTTTATCTATCTAATCGCTCGATTAGAATACATAACCGGCCCGAACAAAGCCAAAGAATTAAAGCACTACTAGGAAGAAAGTCAAGTCGTAGTGAAGAGGCGGAGGGAGCGGGGACACCTCCATCGCTACTGTTTTCTCCCCCGGTTTTTATTGATGATAAGGGAATGATTTACTGTTTGAAATACAAAGGAAGAAACGAGAAAGAAGTTTAGAGCGAGTGCAAGGTTAGATAAACCGGGAGAGTACAGAGCGATCTATCAGATGGCAGACAATGCAAGTCTCAGAGCCAACAAGGTCAAAGAACAGCTTATCCATGTGTTACCAAGAAAAGAAGTTCTTGTCCTATCCTCACTCTAGGTTCTACTCTTCGTCCTCGTCGCCCTCAGCCGCCTCATTCCCGTCTACTTCATACCACTCACCCTCATCCTCATCATACCAATCCTTCATTTCACTGTCCGCCACCTCTTCATAATCTGCAGCCAGCCATCTCTCCTCCTCTCTTGCTCTCTCAGCGTTCTCAAAGGTATCTTCGAAATCACCCTCGGAACCACCTTTGGAACCGTCATTGGAATTGTGATTGGAATTGGCCTCGGAACCGTCCTCGGAACCGCCCCCAGAACCGCCCTTGAGATCGTTCTCGGAATCGTTCCCGGAATCGCCCACAGTATCGCTCTCGCATTCTACGTATCTGCGTCTCGCCACAGGCTCGTCAAACTCGATACTCGGTAGAATAGGGTTACCCTCACTGTCCACACTTGGCGTACTACTACGGCCATCACTGCAACCAGAATCGGAAGAATCATGGACCCAGTTGCAACCCATGCCGACCGAAGCCTGCCAACGGGCAATCGTTTCTTGGCGCTGAGTAGGCGTCTGAAGGATAGGAATACTGGTTGGAGTATTCCAGAGATTGCGGTTGGGGTTACGGCGAGTCAAGGCCTGGTTGCCATGGTATTGGTAATAGGTGCCCTGGTAATGGCTGGTATGATGTTGGCCAATAAATTCGTGTTGGCCGGCACAACCCTGAGCAATCCGGTCCGACATAGAATCCATCGCGTCTGCTGTGGTAGCTGTGGGAGCTATTGTATTCACTTCAAATTCTAACACCCGCTCCATATTCGCTATAGTCTCGAGGTATTGTTCCTCTTCAAGCGCGTACTGCGTTCCTGCAGCCAAACGGAACTCGGTTGGGCCCAGAGAGTTCAAAAGGGGCAAAAAATGGGTGTCAACACGGATTTTCCATTGCTGACGGCAGTAGTCAAGATCTTCTTGGATAGCCGTGCGCTGATTGGCTGTGACAATAGAGCGTGCTAGGGCTGCAGTAGTGTTGGGTGGAAGGCGGACTTGTGAAGTCGGCGGTTGGTAGTATCGCGGATGCGCCGGGTCAAGGCGATATTCGAGGCGACGACGTGTTGCTGGAGGTGGGCTAGAAGGGGAAGACGGAGCTGGCCGACGGGTTCCCTGAGTAAAACCAGGTAGTCCTGACATACCAGCATGAGTAACCTGGCTAGGGGACGGAGTCTGAGCAAAAGTAGACTGTCCAGGACTGAGCTGCTCAAGTCTCAAGCCCGGATTCCATACTGGGTCATTTTTCTGACCAGGAGATTGCGAAATATAGGGTGTACGCACAGTCCCCAAAGACTCCGAGGACCTACGAGGGATTTCAAGGTCAAAGTTGCTCCCGATCACCACGTTCCGTAGAAAGTCATTATCGTCATCAAGTCTGGGCTGAGTGTTTGTTGACAAAGGAGACAAAACCTGAATCGAAGTCAGCACTAATACGTAAATAACTGTGAATAATTTCGGTCATCGTACAAGGGCAGGACGAGAATTCAACCAGAGAGCATGGGGGTTATCGGGATTCAAGTATGACCCACCCCAAATTGCTCTCAGCCCCTCACCGGGGAGGTGTATCTCGACACGGTAACGGTGACTACCTCCAGGTTGGCGGCCCTAGCCACCAGTTAGCATAAGCAAACGCATCTAAAAAACAATAATAATAAACTCACCAATACAGGTAAAGAAGTTAACCACTCAGATCCCGCATGTGCAGGGTAAATGCGAGTACGCCCGAAAACACTCTTCAACGCCGGCGAGGGCACACGTAAAACTACACGGTAGCGCGAAATATCGGCCATCTAAACATCGAAAGTTAGGGTATATCGGTAGAAACGTAATACGTGGTCACTAAGAGATGATTAAAATAACATCCTTGTCGCAGCAGGTATGGAGGTAAGAATTTTGCAGACATGGCATTGGATAATCCGTAGCTAAGCTCCCACAAAGGTTGTACGAAATACAGACATACATGTAGACAAGCAAGTAAGCAGGCAGGCGTACAGTTAGTAGGATGAAGCTCAAATGGACGAGCAAATGAAGCAAATAATGAGTAGAACGAAGCCCACGCAGCTATAAAAGCAATCACGAGAGCGTTGAAAAAAACAAGCAGAGTAAAAAGGAGCTATGACTTACCGTTTCTGTTTGAAAGAACGCAGAAAGAACGTAGAGTGAGGATGAACTGAGCTTTACCCGAGAAAGTGAGTAGGATTGCATTGATTCTGCCTACATTATGATGCGCGAAGTCGAAGGTAGAGATGAATTCGACAAACTTGAGGTCACCACCTTAACAGGAGGACAAGAATGAAAGGGAAAACTTACAGAGAATAAAGCAAGCGTAAACAACGCGGACGAACCACAGAAATCGACCGACGAAGAGAGGGAGGAGGTAAACGTATTGGAGTTGAATCATACGTTGTGGTGTGTTGGTGGGGAAGGTGGAGGAGTGAAGCTAGAAGAAGAGAAGAAGTGTGTGGGGTAGGGGAGTTCGGAGGTGTGAAAAGTTCTGCGAGCCCGTTTTGGACAGTCACCACGGTGACGACCAAAATAAACCTCGCGTCGTTATCATGACCGCGAGACCGTAAATGTGGTGAGATTATAGGGGCTCAGGGGATATTCAAGGTCTTACTTTAGAGAAAAGAATGCGATCTAAGGGTTAGTCCTGAGGCTATAGTCATGTCAGGAGGAGACAATTTTAAAAAGGGCATAAATTCTCACATTTCAGAAGGCATTATGATTACGGAGGTGAAATATGAGAGCGGTTATACAGTGAATATCTAGGTTTGAGAGGAGTTTGTGCTTTTGGAGAACGAAAATGGCTTAACCTACAGAGGAGACTCCCGTTCTGAATGCGAAAAAATACGACTACAATCTGAATTTCCGGTCATAGTTAAAGAAGATTGCAGCGATATTCTAATAAGGATAAAGCTGTAATCGCGAAAGGATCAAACGAGCCTGAGAGTTATTCAAGATGTCGTATGGAGAAAACGTGTACTACTACGAAGATATACTGAGATTGTATTCACAATGAAAATATGAGGGCTTAGGAAATGTTTAGGCTCTCACTTAGAAAAGAGAAATATGACTGCAGGGCATCTGTGTTTCTGCCTTCAGGAGGGCGGCGTACTTGCGAGATAGGCTGGCCAATATGTTTTGAGAAATAGGATATAGCTATAGGAAGTGATCACGATTTTATCTTAAGAAAAAGATAGATATGAAGCTAAATTGGGGGCATAGTGATAAACATAAAATATACCCACATGAAGGATTCATGACACTACCGGAGGGAAATTGCTATGATCACAGGGTGGATTTGCACCGCGTTACCCCGGAGCCCCGCCGTATTGCTCGCAACACCGCACACAGCCTCTTCCAAGTACCCAGCGTCTTGTGCTAGGTCGTTCCGGATTGATCCTGCAGTAACACGAGGCAACGCCCCCAATAACCTCGCTATGATTCGAACGGAGTCAGAGATCCGACTTGCTCCGGCCGGCCGATCTGGGTTTAAGAACGCAGTCTCACTGGATGTTTGATCAAGGACTGGAGTGTCGGGTTGCTTCCACTGCACAACGCAGTCAACCCATTGAGCAGTGTGAGGAGAACATCCTCAATCGTGCTGCCAAACGTATACCTTTGCCGCAGAGCGTAGATAAGTATTAATTTTGTAGGGCAAACTATGCTATGAGCTGGGTCCAGCAGAGGGTCGAAAAAGACAATCCTGTCTTCACTCGGGTCCGATCTGCGTTAAACCTTAGCCAAATCCGACATTGCCGATGTAAAGCTGGTACCCTTACCCCTAGTCTTTGGCGAAGCGCAATCTCAGTTTCGCCCTAAGATACTGTACACTTGACCGGTCCTCTGCCAGAGTCAACTCGATATCTCTAAAGCAGAGACACTGCGACTCCGTATATCCCTGGGATCGGGCTATGTCCCCATTTCTTGCATGCGTACTGCAGATTTACTCCAAGTAAGCTCATGATCACAGCATCTAATGCAGCAGTGATATATGCTTGAGTTAGCTTCGTTACCATGGTGAGCAGAACACGATATAAACTGGCCGATTCGGACTGAGGAAGTTTGCAAAGTATAAGAGTAAGCACAAGTACAACGAAAGTTCGCAGGATAGGTTCTTGCTCTTAGCTCATGGGAGAGAGTGCCCTCACACGGCCATTCTATAAGCACAAAGAACGACAAGATACGCAGCTGCGGACATACCGTTCTCTCGAAAGAAACGGTAATAGATGTAACCCCGATCTAACTACACGAATGTAACATGTTAACAAAAAAATGCACATAAAAACCACATAAAAGCGCACGCCAGATTCGCGCACTTGCCTTGTCGAACCCCTTACGCTCAGTCTCAACCCACCACCCCCACCCGCACCAACACACACAAACTCAGCCTGACTGTACGAAAACATCAAACAACAAACCATACAGCTACAATCTCATCACATGCACGCAAGGAACCACCCAAATGACGTGATAAGCTCATAAATTCTGTGCATCGCTATGGTATTTGCTCCTATTCCTCCACGCAAATAAACAGAAGCTAGCTTTGCGCATCTAAAGGCACACAAGAGACATACGCTTGCTAACATAGAATAAAGGAGCGCTCCCCCACCACCACCAGATCATGACTAGCTTTTAGACATCATAAATAGCATGAAGGGTAGACCCGTATGTATCCTACACACGCATAAAACGGAACCTGTCCAGTCATTGAAAAAATATACGGAGAAAGGGAAGTATACCAAGAAAAAGTGGTGTCTATACCCAAAAAATTCCCTACGCCTTGCCCTAAACCTAACCGGAAACTCCAATCCCTACTGCATTTTCATCATCGGAAGCCGTAACCAAATCCTCTCTCTCGCTGAACTTTACCCTTATCGGTAGCCCCCCCCCCACCGCCGCTTTCATGAAACGTCCCACTTGTATTGACCTCCGGTAAATCTGCGAGTCTCACCCTCTCCCCCGAACTCCCGTGTGCATACCTCAGATCTTCACCCTGCCCACTCGATCTCCTACTCGAGGCAAAACTCGGCCTTCCCGGAGCACCAATGGTGGACGCACGATCCCGACTACCCCTCCTCGAGTCTGGGATCACTTCCGTATTATCAAGTTCGGAGACTTGCGTCATCTGAGTGTCCCTCCGCGGCCGTCGGCCAATTTCATCCGGGGTCTGATATACCCTCCCTTCAGCAACCGATGGGACAGATTCATCCGATACAGTCCGCTCATGGCGTGGGTGCCCAACCGGCCAACTCCCCGTATCGCTATTCGGCGAAAAGTGCCCTCGACCAGCAGAGTCGAAGGAGTAATTCCTCGCTTGCCCCGGTTGTCCTGACTCACTTGCCAGCTCCTCAGATGGGGAGACAAGCTGATATCCACCTTGCCCCCCTGCGCCATCACCGGAGTAATAACTCCCACTATAATAGCTCACCTCTGGTCTCTGTACCTGCGTCATCGCTGGGTCATTATCCCCTGAGTCAGACCTCGCGGTAGGCACAACCGTCTCCGACCGCTCTGATTTCTTAGAGGCGGATTGGAGTTTTCGAAGGGTAAGGTATGATGCTACAAAGACGGCAATGACGCAGACTGCGATGCCAGCTGTGAGACCGCCTATTGCGCCTTTGGAGAGGCCAGAGGGGCTATTGCTTGGCGACGATGTTCCTTTGGCTCCCGAGTCTGAGGTGGAAGTAGAGGATGCGGGTGGAACTTTCGAGACAACGGAGACTGTGGGTGAGGATGTGATAGGGACGTATACAGTCGTGACGACGGTGACTTGAGTGCTAGGAGAGCCGTTCACGTCGGTGGTTGTTACGGATATGGTGTATAGGAAGCTTGAGGTGGTACGGGGAGGACAGGTCGTGAGGCCGCAGTCGCGGTCGCTCCGGCAACAGCCGTAGTTAAATTCAGAGGGGCAGAGGTAGGAGCCAGGGCCGCAGTTATTAGACGTTACTGTTGCGCCGGATGGAGGTGTGCAGTCGTTTCGTCCGCATTGGTAGCCGGAGGGACAGCAGCCGCCTGTGGGATGAGGTTGTGTTAGCAGTGGTTCAGCTTGTGGTGCGGTCTCAGGTATCCTTTCTTCTGAAGGACTCCTCCCACGGTAACACGAAGGAAGCACGAAAAGGCCAAGGTACGTGGGAAGCAGAGTGGAAGGCTACTAACCGTATTGCACTGGACATGCAGTGTATCCTGCCTCAGCACATGTCACCGTAAGCAGGCCGGTGTTCAGTGGTGGGCAGTCTGTCAACCCACAACCTCTATCAGTTGGACAACATCCTCCGTTGAAGTCAGGTCCGCATAAGTAGGATCCCGTCGGGCATGTCCCGCCATCCCTCTTCACGGCTTTTATCCTCTCGTGGACGGCATCCCAGTGAGGCGAACCCAGCTTCCGAGCACCGAAAATAGCGTCTATGGGCGAGAGGTGATTGCTGATGGCCAGTAGGAAGAGAATAAGTGAAGGACTCTTTTTTTTCCGAAGCAGAAACATGTTCCGCAAGTTCCCAGGAGATCGGCGGTTTCTGATCCTCATTCAAGGTTTAGCCTTATCGTCGTGCCAATTCGCTGGGGTTGCTGCTGAACGACGACCGGTCGCGGACATACACCCATGAGGTTCGCTTTTGTTTGAGAGATAGTGCCTGGGAAATTTTCGCCGAAGAGCAGAGCGGGTCTAACATGCCCGCATTGCTTAAAACAGTGCCTCTCTTTCTAATCTGGAGTTTCGAGAATATGTACAGAGTATGTATGTGTGAAGTGACATGGAGGCCGGAGCATGCCACGACGGAGTAAGCAAAGACATTTTCAACGGACCGACGGAAACCCAAAGTTAGGTCCAGACATGGGTGACATTCAATGTGCGTGCCCAAGTTCAGCCTCGTTGCGCGGCCACAGGCTGAAATTGACCAGTCCAGCCCAGTTGACCCATCTCGGGCTCGTCGCTTATAGGCCCACATAAAGATCCCGCTTTGGTGACCTTTGGTGGCGCAGTTCGTAACCAACCAGCGACGCCGTGAACTCCGAGATGGGTGCATTTGGGATGGATACCGACCAAGATGGAGTGCTAGGTCGATGCAAGCATGCAAGTGAGTGTGATGATTCGTCTTGTTGCAGAGGCACAAGCACAGCAGGGTCCAACAAAAGCACTTCGAGCCGAGCTATACCGCAGTGGGGGCCAACCCCACGATGACCCCTCGTAAAAGCAAAGACACATACGCAATAGCCGTGAAAACAACCCGAAGATGTGTCTGACAATTTGCATGGTTTCGTGTAGGTGTTCACATTACGCAAGGCCGATGTTTAAAGTTTCAGAAAATGTGTGAAAAAAGTAAATATCCCGTCGAGTTCTAATTATTTTCTAGAAGGACTTTCCCCTGCTCTTTGAAGATGTACTCCGTAGAGAGCCGCGAGAGAGTGCTTGGACAGTGTGGATTAGAGTATATATTTGTCTGGCTTTGCGGCCGCCATTCGCGCTGCACTTCAGGCTACCCACTGGTTATTCGAATATCCTGAGATCTGTCCCTTCGTCAGAATAGGCGTACTTTTCTCATTGACTACCAATAAACGCCATCTTAGAAGAAACAATTGTAAGGACAGTAATCTGCATAATGACCGGAAGCGTGGCTCTGAAGCCACAACTAAGGGGTGACCTGACCGAGAGACTATAACCTCCAAAATGGCGTGGAACCCTTTGAGGAAAGCGAAATTCCAAAATAATAATAATAATAATAATAATGATAATAATAAAAAAGCGAAAAGAGAGCCCAGACTCCGAATACAGCCCTTACCAGCAACTCGTCCCAACCATCTTAGGCGAATGGTTCGCCGAGATTGTACGACTTGATGAAGAGCCGTCAACAATGATGGGCTGTCGCGGAGTTTCTTCGGTCTTCACTTCTTCTGACGAGGCTGACCCGGCAGTCGGAGGCCTCATCGTCGTTCTTTGAGCGTCCAGTTTGACTCTAATGGTTCTCCCTTTGAATTCGGTGTCGTGGAACATCTCCACCGCTGCTTTGGCCTCCTCGTGAGTGCTAAAGAGCGCGGTGGCATAGCCTTTCCCGCGACCGTCGTTCGATCGTTTTGGCACCTCGCATCTGATGACGTTGCCTGCCGCCTTGAGGCGGTCTTTAAGCTCTTGCCATTCTGCTTCATAAGGTAGACCTCCAATAAATATTCCCCTCGCCTCGGTTTGAACCGCTCCATGGGTCAAGTTGATCGGGGTTCCGTTAGGCGCACTGACATACAGCGGGCCGGATTGAGTGTACGTGACATGGGCAAATGGCTGTGGTTGCGGCATAATCATAGGCAGCTCAGCCAACGATGAGGTTGTAGCGACAGGTATGCTCATGAGCGCCGGGCCCATAGCAGGAGGGATGGTGTACGGTGTTAATGGCGATGTCATGTAAGGAGTTGGAACTGGCCCATCTCTAACTACCTCATTGCACGCTTGATATGCATGGAGCATTTGCGCACGGGCTGTTACCGCTTGCGCTTCTAAGTTTTTCTGAGATTCGACCAGGAGCTCGACTCTACGTGCTCCCTCCGTTGCCTGTCGCAAGTTGCCGTTCTGTCTATCTTGCTCCACAGTGGCAGCCTGAATGCGCATGCGCATTCCCACGTTATGAGCTTCTGCCATGTAATGGGTATAGGCCTGCAGACACACCTCGTAGCGCGCTCGTCCTAGTTCAGCCGGCGATGCCCCGGGCATGGAGCTGACAAGAAGGCGGTCGTCAAGATATTCAGGTTGTAAAGGCACGACGTAAGCGAAGGATCCAAGAGCTGCCACCGAGGGTGGAACCGGATGGTGAGAAAAGAGAGGGTCGGGGCGACGCATTGGAACTACTGACGTCTCTGGAGGTTGCGGACCGCTCAGTCCCTCTGGAATGGCAACAGGTACACTGGCGTTTGCATTTCCTAAAGCAACGACGAGCGCTCGACCATCCCAGACGTAGTGGCTAAGGAACTCTTTAGAAAGAGATTTATTAGCATCTAGTCATGGCCTAAACCGAGCCCTCTCTGCAGGGTAGCACTAACCATAGACTTTCTCCGCCTCCTCCCTTCCTTTGATTTTCACATAGCCGTGCCCCCGGGATCTTCCATTGTTCATTAAGTATATCTCCGCATGCTCAACATGCGGGGTGACCGTGCGAACAAGGTCTTTGAGATCTTGCCATCTGCTTCTGAATGGAATCTGTACAGGAAAAACTCAGCACAGTCACCATGCAGATACGAATAAGCTAACGCACGTTTGAAATCAAGATAAAATACTCGTCGGTGACCGCACCAGCTCTTTGCATCTGTGCGTTTCCCATTTGGCTCATGCTTTGGTACCAACCGCGGTAGACCAAATATCTCTGCTGATTCTCTGCAAAGCGTACAGGCTAGGATGAACCAAGGACTGAGAGTCTACTGCTAGCTGTTAGTGGTTTGAATGATAGGGAGGCACAAATTTTGTATGACGGCTGATTGGGACGACGAAGCATTTGTGTTGGAAAAGACGTAAAGGCTACTAACGAACCACTAAGGCCTGGCCACTCCCTAAATTCCGTGCGGCCACCTGTGTGACTGTGATGACTTGGCATATGAACATTCAACCAACAGCGGGTAAGAGGTTATGCTAAAAGGGTGGGAAACGTGGGTATATGATGGTACATGGACGAACCATTCACTCAACAATTGGAAACCACTCTTCAGCAAATCCACAAGGAAGTTCAAAAACACACGGCGCGACCCTGGTAACGACAGACTTTGGATCACATAGGGCTGAAAAGGAGATATCGTGCTCGTTTTGCTGCCAAATTTGTCAGCTCAGTCGAAATACGACTGTTCGCAAGGAGAAAAGGTGGAAATGAACTGCCACATGATGGGATTACAAGCCATATATAAAGCTCTGTAAGGCCAATAACAAGATGTTCACCTTTCTCACGCTAACTCAGACGAGCTCTAGGTCAACTGGGTCACAAGTGAGGAATGAGACCAATCTCAGATCAAGATCAGGATCTTAGATCTCTAGTGCGGCACAAATTCTCCTCAATGAGCAGAGCTTGGACCGGATTAAAGCCGTGGACCCTGGGATTTGACGCTGATTTTGTGGAGATCAGGGAGCTGGACTCTTTGCATTTCCAATGGGCGTGCTTTTGTGGTACAAGAGCGAGCGGCGTCACCCACTCGTGAGGCCTATGAGAACCGCATATGATCAAGATTTCATCGCACAGGAGGCTGTTTGTATATAGGTGACACTGGGTGTGGCGGCTCAGCCGCCCTGGAAGTGGAAACAGAGGGTATCGGATACGGTGCTGGGAACGTGTAGAAGCTTCATTGGAGCTGGATTATGAATCCGGTACGGTTCATGGGTATGCTGCTGTGCGATTCACCCATAGATGCCTGGGGCGACCTGGAAATCACTGAGGGAAAAGGTGGGATGCCCATGGCCAGAACGCCAGGGGGTCGGTTAGCGCCCAAAGCTCCCACTCTTTCCCACTCACGTTTGTGCCCTAATGACTGCGGGGAATCGTTATCCGCGGGCGTATATTCCTTGTTTTTCGACTTCTTTATTTCAAGCGCCACGCCCCGCAGTGGACAGCTTAGCGGATACCATCACTGCGCAAGTTTTATTAACTTCAACACTGCCTTAACCAAACGCCGAATCCGCCTGTGCCGCATCGCCAGCTAAACAAGCTGAAGCAGGCTCGACTATTTTCTGGGCGCTCGCGCGATGAGTATCTCGTATAACATACATTGGCCACTTTCGGCGTCAGCAGCAGAATGCCAGTTGCCATATCTTACGCCACAGGTGCGTAAGTTGCGACGCGGCTTGACCGGAGCAGACTCTCTGGAGAAGCGGCACGACGCTGTAAGGAAATTGATCGGTATACACGCGTACAGAAATTCCGCCATTCCGGGTATAGCGAGTCTCGTTAATAGTTGCAGTCGAGGGACCCAACGGGCAATGTGATGGATACAGCATATTTCCGCTCACGACAAACGAACGGGCCCGAGGCTGGCTGGCCGGCTATGCAGACCATCAAGCAATAAAGATGCGAGGGAGGGGCGAATGGGCTGGCCACCCATGGCCGCAACGGCACAGGTCTCCTCCTGCACTCTCAGCCTGTTGAGCAACTGCCAAGTTTTGTTCGCGAGTTTGTGGTTACACACATGGCTCACGCTTGAATGTGGGTTCCACAGACTTTGGAAACCCGTGATGTCGGTAGGTATCTGGTCACCGAATGACGGCCAGAGAGAGCCAATGAGGGGGTCCAAATTTTCAGTCGAGGGTGTGGAGGCTTGGACCAAGCTGCTACTCGCCGATTTGCCCCCTCGTCCTCGGAACCGGAGAGAATGATGTGGAAAGAATCACCTGTTGCTGCTGCCAGATCGTTCCCAGAAGCCGGCGAGCAAACGCATGGTGGCGCACATAAATCTTGGCATTGGAACATTTTAGTTAGATAGCTTGACGGATCTATGTTAGACCGACGCATGCACACAAACTACATCGCAATGGTGCGCAGACGGAGAGTCGGTGTCCATGTTTTATTACCCCTGCATAGAGTGGGTGATTACGGGAAGATCTCAGATTCGACAGGCTAAAGGGAGTCCATCAGACAGATAGGTCTTAAATGAAAGAATTTTCCTGCACGGCGGCCGCGTGAGAGTGCACAGAATAGAATTAACGGCCAAGGCTGCAGATTTTGGAACTGCCGGCTTCAAATACATTCATTGATTAATGATCAAGGGAAGGATCCAAATGAAGACCGTCTAAATATTACAGCTGCGGGCCACTTCGATATCTATCAATCGCGCCTCGAATCCTCCATTCTCGTGTCCCTATAGCTAGGACTTCGCCTTCGCCGTATGGGAGACGGAGAATACCTCCCTTTGCCCTTGAAATCACTGGAAGGTGCTTTTCTTCTAGGTGGTGAGGGTGGAGAATAGCCTTGCCTCCTGGTTCGTGGTTTGGGCTGAGGTGAAATTGACCGACTGTCCGATCGCATGCGTCTCCTTGGAGGTGTCCGCGAAATGCCCTCCCCGTTCCCCCCGTGTCCATAGCGAGGGGAGCGTACGGGACTATCCTGTTTCTGGGCTATTCTCCCAATTGGAGACACACTACGCCTCTGTGTGCTCTTTCTAGGTGGAGGCGTGACGGATCGAGAATAACTTCGATTTCTCGATCTGGTAAACTCACTCTTGCCACGACCGCCCCGAACCGGAGAGCGGGATTTCGAACGGGAATAAGATCGCAATCGTTCTTTACCGTTTCCGACGCTACGACCAACTCGAGCTGGAGAACGAGATCTTGAAGGAGAATAGGATCGCATCCGCCGTTTACCGTTTCTAGCGCTTCGTACAGCTCTGTAAGAGTCAAGGCTGCTTGCTGAATAAGATCGTGCACGTCCTTTTCCCTTCCCAACCGACTGGCGGGGCGGAGTTCGGGACACCGACCGCCCACGGGAAGCGGATCGAATAGATGATGAATTTCGACGACGTCGTGGCCGTGGTGAAGGAGAACGGGATATCGAGCGGCCATTCCTTCCACCTGTACTCTTTTCAGGCAGATAATTTGCTCGAGACTGAGACCGAGACCGAGACCAACTGACACTCCTACCACGATCCCGTCCGCGAGACTGCGAAACAGAACGAGAGCGAGAACGAGAGTATGAGCGGGAAGATCCAGTGTACGATGAGGTATAGCTCGACATCGAGCTCTCAGACTCTGAGTTGGAGTGCGAGTCCGGCGCTGGAAGTGCTAGTACTGTTGGCTTGGGAAGGTTCTTAAGATGTTCCCTCATCTCCTCGGTTACCTGGCCCATCCCAATGCTGGTAAAGTAGTTGATAGAAAATCTCGTGTTGCGTGGATTGTCTCTGGGGAAGAGACCGTCAAAGCTTGATCGGAGAAAGTCGTCTTTGAGCCGTTGTTGCAACTTCGCCATTCCCATCGCCTCCGATAGTTCCTGGAACAAGATCTTGATGAATATACGGCTGCTCGATGTGGTCTCATCCTCGTTCATACGGACAACAGAGAAAACATGCCAATCAATAGCGTCAGAACCCAGGAGATGACCAAAAAATCGAGCTATGTTCCGAAGCCGATTGGTTTCGTAGCGGTGAATAGTGTCGTAATACTTGGCAAAAGCGCCTTCGAATAATTCCGTCCACAGTCGATTGAGTTTGGCAAAGCGTTCTCCAATAAGGCCATAAAATTTCGAGTAGGTTCGTTCTTGGGAACAGCATTCAATCACCATTGATGGAAGTTCGGGCTCCTGGCCAGGTGGAAGAGTGATCTGAAGCACATAGTTAGAAATTGTTGCATATAAAATATTTGGAATGCCGGAAACCTACCTTCATAAGCTTGTGACAACATTCTTCGAAGTCAATGCTCGACATAATCGTTAAATATATAGTTCTTCTCAAATTCACGAGGTCCGTATTGCTCTGATCCTTGATCTCCAACTGCTTTGACTCTTGTGCCTCTTCATCATCGTCACTATCATCGGTTTCATCCTCGTCGTCCTCGTCGCTCCCAGAAGCTTCTCCTAAGATTTCCGCCCGTAGCTTTTTATACGCCTCATCGTGCTTTTCCCAGTCAGGGTCAAATCTAAAGACATTTAGGCCATCCTGGACATCAATCTCATCGTCAAGATTTGTACGATGTGTGATCTGATCCTCTTCCTCCACCAAATCGAGTTCCTCCTTGATTGCTAGGTTGTCCTTGTACTTGTCCTTTCGCACTTGAAAGAGCACCTCAATCATATATTGAACTCTCTTGTCGATGTTGGATTCGTGAAGTATACTTCGGAACTGGTCAAAAACAGCTAGCGCGATCGGCCCGCTCATTTCCTCCAGGTGTTGCCCAACCTCTCGCGTCAACCCAACAGCAATCTCCACACTATCATCTGTAGGATTGTGAAGGAGCAGAAGCAAAATCTGGGCCGCCACCATTTCATGTGCGACCTGCTGGTTGCACAGGTGCGCGATGAATGTAGTAGACGAGACGCAGACGGCTTTGTCGTTTCGTTTAAAAGCCTTTCTGAACTGCACAATCAATCTGTTGAGAAGAAGCTCGCCAACTTGTGGCAATTTCGTGTTAACGATGGCGGCCATGGCAGCGTAGATTGGTGTGAATGGCAGACTAGCCGCCTGTGCCTTCATAATACTCCGACAGAACAGGCCTCTACCTCTGACCAAGTTCTCCCCGAAAAGCTCTGGTACTATGTGTTTGATGTTTGAAACGTTGACCTTATTAATGAGTCCATTGATCGACTTTTTCAGAGCCTCCCATGCCATCCGTTGATACTCTTTGCTAGACTTGTCCGTGATCTGAGCCTGAAGGGCGCGGAGTCGTGCAGGTGGAATGTAGGTGCCACCAGACCGCATGTTCAGTAGCCTCTCATATTCAGCTTTTGCGGCTGCTTGCTTCTCCTCTTCCGTCAGAATCTTCGTACCAGCACCATCGGCCTCTTGTTCTTTTAGACGTTGTGCCAGCTGCCTCTCTCGTTCTATAGCACGTTGCGGGTCGACATCAGGCAGAACGTGTCCGCCTCTAGCAGGGCCTCTTGGGGGTGAGCGCCGACGTCTCGGGGACGGTGACCGTGACGGAGGAGAGCGCTTGCGTTTAACTGAAGAGCTTGACTGATGGGCATCCGGAGGTGGAGGAGTAGGTAAACGAACAGCTGACTGGAGCACGACTGGATCTTCCATGATGACGTGTAAATATCTGGAGTCAGGTAACAAGCCTTGATTTTCTGGTCCTGGCGATTCTTCTCATCTACTCATACTGTAATATTGCTTGGAGCAGCAGGATGGATGATGGTCGGAAGAAGAGGTAGAAAGTTTGGCGAGGCAAATTTTGAGCCTCACATCGGCTTAGTCATTCCTAAGCCAATAAGCTCGAGACACAGGGGCCGTAAATATCAACGGAGTCAGTCTCAGCAAAACTTCATTCAAGGCGTACTTTTTACACAATTCTCTACATTCCTTTAAACGGAACTTACAATCAGCTATGGTAAGTTCAAAAAATGTCTATACAAAATGTGACTACTCAAGTAACTCTCCTTCAGCTTGACAGACTCATCGGACTGGCAATGCTCCTCATAGCATCTGCAGTCTTCTTGTACTATACCATTTGGACTCTACTCATGGTGAGTCCCGGCTAAAAGACTATCACCCACATCTGTGCTAACTGATTACCCAGCCATTTGTTGACCCAGGACACCCCTTACACGATTTATTCCCGCCACGAGTCTGGGCTATTCGCATACCAGTTATCTTGATTCTGCTTGGTTCGGCCGTTGTCGGCTCCTTCTTGAGCGTTGTGATGATTCGGAGCAACAGGAAGCGCGCTGCTAAAGCAAAGGCGATAGGGAAGAAGAAGACTTAAAAAGAGATATACTCTGTGAATTAGGGATAGTGCGTTGAAGGCCGAAAAGGGCATATGGGACCGTCTTGCGACTGCACAGTTGAACTCTCCTCGCGTGTGGACGGGAAGGACGTGGCGCTGTTGGCCAATGCCTCTAACACTTTATATCACGTACTATACTATAGATGACTGACAACATTAATACTGGAGAACGTTTGCGATCCTTCTCAAGCTTGTCGTAACTGACCATAGCTTTGATTTACGAATCATGTAATCTAAGGCCAGAAAAGCGCACGTTATTTTGTAGCCGCAAGCTGGAGAAGAATCCCCCGATAAAGTGTTCCACGATTTACCTGTTACCATAATGTGGGTTGCGCCTCGGAAAGATTTTAACCTGAACTAGGCTATGTACTTTTGTAGACCAATGAGAGGCGAGCAGGGTCGAACAGCTCCCGAAGTGAATAATCATAAGACAGACGCCACAAAAAATGGTGGGGTGACAATCACGCTCCATACTATCGAGTTCAGAATGCTGCCAAGAGGCTCAAAGACGACCGATATTGAGTTGGATAATATCTGGCAATAATAGTGAAACCTCGAGATTACTCTGGATTTTACATACACGAGATCGGGTGCGGCGCCTTTTCGACCAATCGATTGTTTTTAAACAACGGTGGTGTGCTGCCTGCCTCCGATTACTTCAACATTCTACGGCACAAGCCGACCTTCCATCGAAAAGGTTGACTGCATACTTCAACGCTCACAGAACGAAACGATTTAAACCACCTTAGCCAAAGGCGATAATAACATACTGTCCTTGTTTGTGCATTGCCCAGCCGCAAAAAGCATCATAGCCTGTCAAGCTCCTAGGGTCGTTGTTTCTCTCCCCCTCAAAGCTAGGCAGAGCTACCGAATGAACTCAATACGGACTCTGAAGTGGCAACTCAAATTCGCCCTAGTCTTTTTATACCTATAAGTCAGCTTAAATGAAACTAACATTACAGGACCGCCTCTTAGGGCGAGAGCTTGGGGAACGGTCCAGATACACATCCATAGCGGGGTTCTATGGCGACAAAACCTGGATTGATGATCTGGACATTGTCAATGAGCTAGGTGGCCACTCTGGGTGTGTCAATGCTCTCAGGTGGGTAACGAAAACGTTCACTGCCTTTATTTTCTATCACAGCCCCCCTTGATGGTGGTTTGCAATAGTATCTAACATCCGTTTGCTTCAGCTGGTCTAAATCTGGCCGTCTTCTTGCGAGTGGCTCGGATGACCTCCATCTAAATATACATCAGTATCAACCTGAGGAGTCAACTGCCCCTTTCGCGTTAACGACAACGGTATCCACAGGTCACACTGCCAATATATTTAGCGTCAAATTCATGCCCCATTCGAACGATCGAACTGTCGTGACTGCCGCTGGCGATGCTGAAGTAAGAGTTTTCGATATTGAATACTCTGGGCGTTCGAGAATAGCGCCCGCGCCACCAAGCCCCTCCTCCTCCTCCCGCAGTCGAGGACTAAACAACTTGTACAATGGGGTTCGATATCTTAGCGACGGAGACACTAATGCTCGCATATATAGGTCTCACTCGGATCGAGTAAAGCGTACGTCATCAATGTCCTTCCCATGCGCGTTATGCTGAAAGCCCTCACTTCTGACGAAGATCCACAGGAATTGTCACAGAAAATAGTCCATACCTGTTCTTGACATGCTCGGAAGACGGGGAGGTCCGACAATGGGATACGAGACAACCTAGTTCATATTATCCTGCCCCTAGCAGTAGCCTGAGAAGATCTCTTTCTCGTACTGCTAGAAGCAGTGACAACGTCAACGTACCTCCGCCGCTAATCTCATACAAGCGCTATCATCTGGATATCAACACCATCTCTTGCTCGCCATATCAACCTCACTATATTGCTTTGGGCGGCGCACACCTCCATTGCTTCCTCCATGACCGCCGGATGTCAGGTCGAGATCTTCTTGGCGAACGTGGTCAGCCTGGTGTACCTTCCTCATCTGAGAGTTCGTCCAGCCGTGACAACGATATATTAAATACAGCAACTCGCTGCGTACGAAAGTTTGCCCCGAACGGAGTTAAGAAGATGGGCAAGATGGACAATGGACACATCACAGCCTGCAAAATAAGCGATGCAAACCCGAATGAGATGGTCGTTTCTTGGAGCGGCGAATGGATCTATAGCTTTAATCTTATTCACAGTCCAGACGCAAATGAAACCCAGTCAAGATCACAGACGATCAAAAAGGGGAAAGGCAAAGGTAAAGCTAAAGAGTCTGCGGATAGGAGAGATCGCAAGAGAAAGAGAGGTCAGATTGGATCAAGTAGCTCTCCAGAAGAAGACGGGAGAGAGACCCCGAAGCCTAGAGACGACGCAAGCGACAGCGGTGACTTTGCATTGCGAGTTCGATATGAGAACGGGCAAAGCGAGGACATTAGAATTGAACCACCATCGCAGCCAATCGATCCCAATGCGAGCTCGCTCATATCCGAGGCCCGTGAAGCAAATTTGACAGAACCTCAGAGAAGGAGCTATCGAGTTGCTCAAGCTGTTGTGAATTTACGAAAGGAGATATTTGGATTAAAGTCATCTATTGAGGGGCCAAATCTCCCTGAGTCAACGAATGAGCTGACATTGCATACTGCCTCCTTTGCCGCGGGTCTAGGTCATGCTGCTGCATATCTTCCGGTGATGGACGAAATCATACGAGCATGGCGATACCCGGTCAACCCTACCGAGGAAGATGTAGCTTTCCAATCGACACTAAGGAAGCATCGGGAAACGGCAAGAAGGTTTGTCCAGGCTGCGGGGACGCTCGCCCGCGCACTAGGAGGAACAATTCGAACGGCTAGCCGTGGTCCAAGTCCCAGGATCTGGCAATTTCAACAAATAGAACCGGACGAAAGGAATGCATTAACAGTGTCTGAAGAATTCTGCTACGACTTCTTGAAAGCTATTCTATTATGGCTCGAAGGTGGGGTGCGTGGCTTGTGTCAGGGATTCAAACCACCGGTAACCGCTCACAGACATATCTCCAGAACTCCAATTCCTCTTGATGCTAGAGAGGAGGCTGTACAGGACATGTTAATACCGCACTTGATGAGACTAGCGGGCCAAAGACACATACCAAACGTCGACGCATCTAGATTCGAAAGAGATGAGTACCTTCTCGCATTTAAGAGTGAAAAGGCTGCAGTTACTGCATTTAGCAAGGCCATCGAAATTCCGTTCCAGACAGGAGAAAGTTCGAAAGCGGCCGCTTCAGCTAGCGTCGAAGTCCCGGTGCCGGCCGCTGAAGGCGTTCAAGTTCAAGACAAACGTGCGGCAACTCGATTTTGGGGATTTAAAGTTGGCCGTGGGCTGCTGATGAACGCTGCAGAAGGCGTAAATTTTGCATATGTCGACCGCGCATTCGGTGGCCTTGGGCTTTCCAGCACTGAAGATGAGACGGCACGGGAGGGTATCGTTCTAGCTGAAGATGGCAACGACGACCTCGTTATCGCGGACATTAACGTTGTGAGTCAAGAAACGTCAAGCCGGCCACCGGGGAGCGGCGACAACGAGGCAAACGCAAACTCCACACCAGGAGACCACGTACAGAGCACTGAGACTAGCACACGAGACTCTCCTCCCCCTTACTCATCTAGAGCTGCTACTGCACGCTCACCCTCAGAAGAAGAATTGTTCCTGCAAGACCTTGGCGATGAGTTTGAAGTCCGAATTGGAATAGGTAATAACGAGGAGGAGGAGGAGGATGATGACGATGATGATGATGATGATGATGACGGCGACGACGACGATGACGCAGATGCCGACTCGGGTGAAGAAGATAGCGATGGCGGTGACTCAGACAGGGGACATCTGGTGTGGGCATCTGTATTCGATCAAAGTGGAATGAGGTCAAAGGTTGGGAGAGATGTGCCTTGTTCGTCACATACTCGTCAATATCGAGGACATTGCAATGTCAAGACCGTTAAAGACGTGAACTTTTTTGGACTGCAGGATGAATATGTAGTCTCTGGAAGCGACTCTGGACACGTATTCATCTGGAACAAGAAGACTTCGGAACTGGTCAGTATATTGGAGGGTGATGGGGAGGTTGTAAACGTAGTTCAAGGTATGGTATCATCCGTCTATGTCGGACATCATTCAGTAGCACCGACTAAGCATTACCAAGGTCACCCCTACGAGCCTATGCTTGCCGTTTCTGGGATAGATCACACGATCAAGGTATAGTAATATCCTCTGCCTATAGCGATGATGCCTTCCTAACTATTATAGATATTCTCTTCTGATCAACAAGCTCAAGAAGATGCTCGGAATGGTGTTAATATTTGCCATCGTGGCGACTCAGGCTGGTCATCCCTAGAGTACGGCATAATGCATCGTAACAGACCACGGCGATCAACCAGCCTGACTAATCCGCCGGAGGATGGCACTGCACCTCACGGCCTAGCAAGCTGTAAACGGATGAGTGACTCGTATGCCATAACCAGCAAGAATGACGTGGAGCGTCAAGGCGGCAATAGAGACGCATTTTTGACGGTACATACCCTAAGTCAACGCATTGGAGTCGATTTTGCAGTGTGGCTGGGGTGGTTTCTCTGATGATGTGCTGATGATCTTCTGTTTTTGTCTGTATATAGAGAGGAATGGTTGCCACACTCATTTCTAGACTGAGAGACCGACAAGCGGGAGGCGGCGCGGGCCTTCCGCTTATGCTACTGAGAGATTTATAAGCGTCAGCTTTTGGTGAGTTTTACCTCTTCCTAGATCCTCGTGAGGTCCCACTGCCCAATTCAAATGTGCTTTTTGACGCAGTCTTTTTGTTTCCATTAGGCGTTTCTCAATAATGTCGAAAACCCGGAACCACAGACGGTCTTGTAAAGGCGTAAAAAGCACAGGAGCTGTTGCAAACAAAGTAACGAAGTCATGGGCGTTTTTCTTCCTGGAGGACTTTTTGCGTATGATTCATCTTACAGACCACTCAACACTAGTGAACCTAGGCACCGATGTATCTATTTACATATCTTACATCTCGACTCAGAATTTCAATATTAGCATCGAAATAGTGGCTGCTAATGTGGATTACCGATTTAAGTCAATTCACGATACTCTAGGCAATATGGGTAATACCAACTCGGAATTTGCAAAAATCCCTTAAAATTAAAATCCTTCAGATAGGCTGTAGAACGGGTATGTAAAATACCCAACGCCCCATAAAATTATATGCGAAAGGTAGAAGTCGAAGACGGCCAAAAGCCTCTAAAAGCCAGAAAGAGATTCCTCATGCTAGTGTAAACACACCATTATATAGCAAGTCACGGAGCCTGTCGAGGCAAGTTCGAGGTCTCCTGATGCATCGATCGAATCGGAATCGTTCCATTAGAGTTTGGCTCTATCGGGGATAACCCCCACGCCACACAAATTACTCAAAAAGTTCCACGCAGTGAGAGACAATGGATTCTTTCACTTCAAACAGAGCAATCTTGTACGTAGTAATTACTGGCACAAAAATACTTTGTTTGGATTAGATGGGAGTCTGGCGAGAGGAATTTTATTTTTTCGCGTTAACACCTTCCCCTCATTGTGGAGCTTTCGTTCTTTTTTCTGCATTCCCTTCTAGCCCTTCTGGAAAAGTCCTGACTTGTTCGACCCAAGACGCAAATATCCAACCGGAACCCCCACTCGGCCAATCCAGGCCGAATGCAGATGACAACAACCCTACCACACCATCGGACTCGCCCTCAGTTTTGCCTGCACCCACCCACATCTGATTCGGTCGCTTCCATTCCTTCGCAGTCCGTCTCACTTTGTCGCAGCTTTTGGTTCGTTCAACTATCCCTCGACTTCTTTTGCTCGGACTAAACGGCAGAGCCCTTTTTGTTTTCGCCGAATAAGTCGCATATTATCCTTTAGGTCGCACAAAACTCATTAGTCAAGGCTCTTGAGATAGCAGCCTGGAATCTGGGGAATAGGGGATACGATACACCCGCCTGATTTGCCGACCCACCCGCCACCCTGCGTGATCCCACACGCGGGATCCAGAAATACTCAACGTCGAATCTTCTGAGGTCTCGATCGTTTCGAGTGGTCGGCCAACGAGATTAACGATCTTTAAAGGATCGCATATCGCAACGCACTCGGAGTACCGAGCCTTATCGAGCGGAGGAGATTTCTAGAGGAGTCACCCCGCTCTTCTACTATGAACGAGGCGTCGACCCCAATATGGTCGCGGTCAATGTCAGGGCATCACGATCCGATGGTCTCTGCGCCCGAGGATGATTTTGCGACTTTTCTCGACCTGGGAGACTTCCAGCTGAATTTTCCGCCGTTCGATGTCGCGGGACAGCAGGAGGCACTGCAGCACGATGTAAATAACTCGATGGATATGAGTTATAGTGATGGAGGGGTTACGGGGAATGAAAACCACCCGCATCAACAGGGGCAGGATCCTGGGCATCACCAGCTTCATTCGGCGTTGCGAATGCAGATCATGGATCACAGCTCAGCGGAGGCGGCGATGGGGTTGAATGCTCAGATGGAGTATCTTCAGCAGCAGCAGCATCACATGCAGGAACAGGAGCATCGCCGGCAGTCGATCATTCCCCCCACACCTAATAGCATTGAGATGCATGGAGGAGTCTCTGCAGCTCGATACTACCAACAGATTGATCCCCAGTCACTCGCGTTTATAGAGCGGTATCAGCGTCTGAAAGAAGACCAGGTACGACAATTTTCATTATATAAACATATGGTTGCCTACATCATATCACTCTGCTGATATCTCGTATAGATGGTTTTCACACCTCTTGTTTCGCCGGCAGTCACTCCTCTAGAAAATAGCTTTATCGTCCCCGAGTATACAGTTCCAGGGGCATACTTCAGTCCGCTCACTTCCCCGGCACTTGAAGCGCAAAATCGAACACATGGCTCCTACTCCAATCTGAGCCAGTATGATAGCTCACTGGCTACATCACCAGAGATGAGTGTCGATCTACCGACTAGTTCCGTCTCAACAAATTCAAACTCCGCACAGACTCGAAAGACTCGGCGGAGACTCTCGACCACTAGGAAACCTTCAGCTCGGGTGGTACATCAATCACCGTCAATGAAACCACAAACGCGGCGGAAAGCCCCACCTAATGCCATAAATTCAACCAAGGCATTTAACGAGGCCACTGAAGACCCTTCAAAAACCGGTGAGAGCATGATAAGTCCGCGCCGGACCCCCAGATCACTCCCACTTCCGTACGGTCAAGATAGCTCTGAAGCTGGATCGATATCTCCAGAACCTCTATCCGAAGCTCTTATGGCACCTCCTCCTCCACCAGGATCGACGGGAAGGTCACCTTCCATCAACCCGAAACATAAGAGCGCAAGTCTCATCGGATCAATACAGCTAGACGGGAGTACAGGTCCTGCGCCTGCTACGCCAGCGTCGTTAATGAAGCTTCCGAACTTGCCAATGCAAGGTACAACGGACGATTCTCAGAAGAATGGAGACTTTCTCAACGGACGTGCCGTAGAACCTCTGCCGGATGCCGGGCGGAAGTCAATAGGGACAAGACCTTCATTGCCACGCCTCAACACGCGGAGAGCAGATGATCAGACAACGCCTACTCTAGGAGCAACGACGAAGACCCCAATTGTTGGTGCAATGAGCACTCCATCAACGAGGGATCACAGCCCCAACCAGCCCGGTTCCGCAACACCCAACGGCGTCGTAGCAAACAAACCAGTGGATACTAAATCGAGTGGCCGAGGAAGTAAGAAACGAGTCAGTGCGTCAGTCCAAGTCAGCCCGGCACTAAGACCGAAGATCTCTCCGAGTATAAAGCCACTGTTACCCGAAGGATGTGAGTTTCCTATGAATACCCGAATCTCTTCTTTGCAAGCATAGTTAATTAATACTAGACCTAGTATCCGCCGAGACGTCCGCGCTCCTCCTCGCCTCAAAGTCAAATTATCAAAACATCGTTGAAGGCAACAACCTCCCTGGACTTTCGTATCCTGAAACGCTCTCCACGAACTTAACCTCGAAACGAACTTCCCACAAAATCGCTGAACAAGGCCGAAGGAACCGCATCAACAACGCCCTCACCGAAATCGCGAACCTTCTTCCAAAGGACTCAAGTAGTGGTAAAGAAGGCGGCGGCGGCAGCGGTGGAGAAGCGAGCGGCTCCAACATTGGCGGTGGTGGCTCTTCTAGTGGAGGTGGCGGCGGTGGCGCACAGGCCAACAGCAAAGCTAGCACCGTGGAGATGGCGATCGATTACATCAAGTCCCTGCAGCGCGAGCTGCAGGAGACGAGAGGGAAACTCGAGGCTGCGGAGAAGAAGTTGGGGGAGAAATTGTAACTCACATGGCGTGTGTCACACGGAATGAGCGGATGTTTGTCTGGATCATAATTGTGTTGCTTGCTTGCCTAGATGGATCGGAAGCGAAAGAGGTAGTCATGGGGGTTTTTCATGAAAGGCGGTCTAGACATGCTCTACTCTGCTATGTTGCGTCTATGTGGGATGTGGCATGTCGGACATATGACGCTACATGGCTAGGCTCTTGATGTTACACTGAACGGGACGATTCACATTCCCGTTTCCCACAGGGTATGTGCTTCGGCAGTCGGCGTCGGCCGTCAAGGATTTTTGGGGTTGGGGGCACAGATATGCAGCCACATCGTCCCGGCCGTCCCGGACGATTTTCTATCTCAATCTCGCCGGCTAGGCTCCCAATCCTAGCTTTGCTTTCATTGGTTTCGCTGCGTATGATGGGTTCTGGAATTGCTCACGAGCTATCATTCTTACTAACCGGCGTCCGGGGTTTTGACTGGCATAGTAATTTACTTTCTGCTTTTTTTCATGTTTGTTTTATTTTTTTCCCCCTATCTACATACGGTCCATATATGACAGTACGTAAACGGGCGGATGGAGGCTGGCGGCACGAAAATCTGGTTGTATATATGAATTGTGGCCGGGTTTAGAAGATGATATGGATGTCGTATATTTGGAGTACAGTATCAGCAGGCGCTCGCATCATGCGTGGGTTTCGAGATGCGCTGCCCACGGGCGTATATATAGAACCACATCCAACAGCGGCTGTTTGGTTTCAGAAAACGACACAAAGAGTCATTAGTCTAGGAAGCGCGTGATGTTTTGGCGTCGGACGTGATGCGTTTTATGCGATCTCCACGGGCTGGAGCATCCCGAATCTCGGGCCAGCCGCACTAGAAGTTGCGGCGAAGGTCCATTTTCTTTTTGTTTCGTTTTCGTCTTGGTTATTTTTTTTGTTTGGATTGCTATATATACCAGAGGCCAACGGTGAATGTTGGTAGATGCCTAGAGGGCTGAAGGCGATATCCAGCGTCATCCCATACGGCTCTTTTCGGGAAGTCCGGTGCCCGGATGTTGATAGGGCAGGTGAGGTGAGGGCTTGCGGGATAGGTACCTAGAATTGATCCATTCAAGCGATCCAACTTCGCCATGATGACTGGTGCAGGCCACCGACGGGTGAGGCTCATTCGTTTTAGGTCTTGTTGGTCCGAGTGGCCCCTCATGGTTCATATGAAGTAGGTAACTACGCAAAGGCCATCCTTTCTTCCAGTCCGAGACGGATCTACAGCATAAGGTTCATTAATTTGATCGACGTGGGTAGGTAACTATCGACCATCTCTACACAGCAGTGTCTTGCGCTCGGCCTCGGAAAGATGGCCATGTATGAGACGCAAAGAACATGGAAGGTACTTTAGGAGTAGGTACCTATCCCCACGGTTATGCCCCACGATATACTTTATGTTACATGGGCAAATGAGGCTTATTAATCCACATGTACAACATGGTTAAGTAGCGGACAACAGGGTAACGGACGACAGGAGCGACAGATCTAACAGTAGCGGGGCAGATGCCTAAAAGGCTAAATTCTGCACGTTTGCGGTCCCGACTGTGGAGCTTGTTTATATTTCCGTTTTCTTAATTTCTTCAGGTATTTTCTTTTGCATTTCTGTCTGGAAAGGACTAGACTTGGTGGATGCAGTATTAGACTTCCTTTTGTATGGGAGCGCATATGTCGTTTGATATAGTTTCGACGCGGCTTTGTTTCCGATCTATAGAGTGTCTAACCGTAGACGTAATCCTTATAGTGGCTTATACACAGGATACTCTACCTTACCCTGGAAGGTTGGACGCCAGTTTCTTTTTGGCAGAAGGGAAGGACCCATGTGAAAGAAGCACAGTGGTGGAGACACATGTAAATGGTTTCCGTGCGGTACATACTTCGTAGTGGAGTTACGAAATATTTTCTATCATCGCATTAGCTAACCGGTGCCTGGGTGGGCGTAACGTAGCCACCAGTGACGTTTGACCAAAAGGTCGGGCGACTCAGTACTGCTCATGTAATGCATTCTACCTGACACATAAAAAAACGCAATTCGGAAATTATGCGACGTTCCTAGGGCTGGTACCGTACCCGCAAGGAATGGAACTCCGTACGGAGTACTACGTGCAATATACCTCGTAGACGAAGGCCCTGATCAGCAGCATCCTCCCCTCGCTGCCTTGGCACCTATTTTTGCGGCCACCAACCAGACAGCACCCATGTGCACAGCCCACGCCCAAGCTTTTTAGGCAGCAACATCAACCTCCCTCCCCCTCGATTCACGCGCGGCGAATCCCCACCAACGCTTAACGCCAAACGGACACGCACCCTGCCCTTAAGGCGGGCTGGGCTGGAGCTTGCAGCTGGGTTCACGCTTGCAACCTTGCCTGTGAAAAAGTAAAGTTATTGGGCGCGGGATCGTTGCAAACGGAGCTTGCTTTGATGGGAAATTTTATTCGGGCGGTGGATTTCGCGTTGCTTGGTTTTGGGGAATTAGGCAGCTACTGGGCGGTGCAGTACAATATTGCGTCGCATCGCAGGCAAGCACACACGGGGACTCCGTATTACGAACGACTAGCTCTTTTTTGCTGCATGTTCTTGAAGGAGGGCTCCCTTCTATAATTCTGACAGGAAGGTAGAGAAGGGAATTGCGATTTCTTTATTATATTTAATCAATGGAGGCATTGCAGCGCCCCGGGGATGCGACTGTGGGGGGAGGACTCCTTCAACAACACCGGCCGCCGCGTCGATTAACGAAGATGTACACTGATACCAAAAAGTCGTATGACGACGTCACAAAGCCTCCTACCGCGACGAAAGCGGAGACTCCCGAGTCGACGGTCCTGCAGCGGAGGTTGAGGATTCAGAAGGATAGGCTGATTGCATGGGGATTGGATTGGAGCGATACCAGCGCATCGCAAGGGACTGGGGACATTGATGAGAGCTTAGAGAGGGAAGGGCTTGCAGATGTGGTGGGGAGTATACTGAGTAGTATAAAGGAGATTGTGAAGGAGGCGGAATTGATGCGATATCCGGAACGGTCGTCGACTGAGGTCGGATATGGCTTTGACAGCAAGCACTCTGGGGAGAAGAAGAGGTTGCAGGCGGAGAAACCGAATTTTGTGGATCTCGTGCATGATTTGACTACATCGATTGACACCCTATATGATCTATCGAGATCGAGGAGAGCGCTGAGAGCAACGCCGTCAACGGGGCCGAGTCTGGAGGCCAAGCAGAGCCAATATTATCTGGATTCGAAAGACGCACTCTCATGCTCAGCGCCTAGGGAAGTTTCATTCTCATGGTCAAACCCTAGAGATTTGTTGATTGATGCGACTGCGGTGATTATTCCAGAGAACAGTCAGCCGCCGCCGTATGAATCGTTATTGTCATCATCGGCTCCTCCAACGCCCCCTCCGGCTCAGAAGGCCGATAATTCGAGGACCATGGGACACTTGAGGGTCCCCCGGTCTTCCGCAAACCCGTGGAATAAAGATGGAGGTCAAGGGACGGTTCCGGTGCTCATTGAGTATGCGCCATTCGATCCTATCTATTCCGCGACTGGAGTTCCACCGCCTCTTTCTCGGCTGGAGAGCCTGGCAGAATCGTTACATCGCTCGCAAGACAACTCGAGATCACCAAACTTTAGGGTTTTGAATCTTATCGGCTACTTTGAAGATCTACCAGGCGCACGGTACGGGCTTGTTTACGATTTGCCGCCGCAGATTCTAGTTAGACCATCGACCTATGGCGAGAATGTCGAGATTTTAAAGCCTACTAACCTTCTCACCGTCATGGAGGGTTTCGCTGGTGGCGCGGCCAATATGCCGAGTCTCGAAGACCGGTTCCGCCTGGCGCTTCATGTAGCTCTTACTGTCTTCAACTTGCACGCAAAAGGGATCAAACACCGCGATATGAGAAGTACGAACATCATCTTGTTTCCGGACATGTCGACTGAAGACGTGCCTCCTCAACGCCGCAAGCCAGTATATGATCTTCGCAATCCTTATCTTGCGTCGTTTGATGTATTTTCCGAGTGCGATATTGAGACTTCCAAAGACTCTCACGACTTCAACATATACCGCCATCCAAACGATCCACTGATTAGCAAAGCCGACAGCAATAGGAGTAATTCTCTGTCATTCGACATTTACGGTCTTGGCATGATCCTTCTGGAAATTGGGCTCTGGATGCCACTGAAGAGTTTTCTGAAAGAAAAGTACAGCCTGGCCATGTTCAAGGAACGAATCGAAACTGTCTATGTCAAGAAACTGCCGTCGAAATGCGGGAGCTTGTACATGAAAGCCGTTCAGAGTTGTCTTCAGGCGCCGGATTTGGAAATGTCTGGACATGCGCCAGGGATGCTTCCGGAAATGACCTTTTACTGGAGCGTCGTTAAGAGACTGGAGAGATGCTGCGCTATTGAAGGCCCGGACCCTGTACCCACAAGCCTACAGTCTCAAGGCACTCCAGCACCCCCAAGGTCATCTATGTCGGGTCCAGCTGCGAGCCCATTCGGAAGTCGGGATTCCTACCCTCCGGATTCTATTCATTTGGGTGCTCCAAGAGCCGAAGCGCTAAATATTTCCCGCCCGACCGGGTTTGTAGCACCTCCAGCGATCAAAGAACCGCTCAACGACCCTCTTGATATTGAACGGTTCACTTACCCCGACCTACGTCCAGAGCCTTCTGTTATCCCAGCTGAGCCTGATCTTGTACTCGTCCAGAATCAACACAGGCACCCGAACGTCATCGATCCAGCGCCAAAACCGCGATTAAAGGTTCATCCTGTCAAGTGCACGCCTGCTCAACTGGATGATTGGCATAGGAGTATCCTGCCGAGGCTTGAACGGATCCTGGAGAAGACCTTGGTCGACTCCACAGAGACAGTTACCATTGATCTCATCGGTGTCGGTGAGACTCAGAATTCAGCCCGTCCGACAATCTTTGTCACATGCAGTAGCGTTGCGAAGGTCAAGGGAGTGCTAAGTCGCAGGTTCAAATATGACAAGGCTACGTTTGACCTCAAAGTGCGAAAGGGAAAAGTCCGACGATCAACGGCTAGAAGACGACGTCCGAAGCCAGCCCTACCTGGCCGCGCTGCTTTGAGCCGAGATGATCTGGAAGATATTCCTGCAAAGAATCCATTCTACCAGTCTCGACCCCTCTGCGGCGCATCCATCGGAGCTTATTTGGACGATAAGCACCTCCCTCCTGCGACATTCGGTGGGGTTGTACTGGTTGATAAGAAGCCCCTGGCTATGACAGTGCACCACCTTCTCGACGCTCCTAGCGAAGAAGAAGACAGTGATGTAGATGAAGATGGTAACTATCGGTCTTCCGCGCGCTGGCTGCAGAATTATCAGGTGCCCACCATGAGCGAAGGCGGGCCCACAGGCTACCCCTACAACCTGCAACAATACTCTTTTGACATCTCCGACGACGACGAAGAGGACGACGATGCGGGATCTTATGAGGCTTCAGGCTACGACGGATACGATTCTGACCAATTCTCTGACGGGGAAGGCGAAGCAGGCTTTTCTCCTCCGTCAGAAGAGGACCCCGATGCTTCAGAGTGGGGTGATCTCCCTGGGTTTGAACCCGAAGAGAGTGGCGATATTATCATCACTCAGCCTGCTATCGACGACGTGGCCGACGACTTCTTCCCTAATGAAGAGGACAAGGATGAGGAGCACCTCGATTCCCATACGTTAGGCCACGTACATGCTTCTTCCGGTGTTCGGCGCTGGCAGAGAGACGGTGTTAAGCACGAGATTGACTGGGCTCTTTTGAGTATCAACGAAGACCGCTTACAGCCGTATAATCTCGTCCAAGGCGGGAAGCGATTCTGCCCAGCTTATAAGCCGGATGTGGTACCCAGGTTGATGGAGCCAGTGTGTCGGCATCCGGAATTTGTTCCAGAGGAAGATTTGTATCCGACTCGGGTTGCGCCAATGCAGGAACTGAGCGGTATGAAGGTCCACTGTCTTGGTCGGACGTCGGGTCTCCAAGGTGGGGTTATTAGTTCGGCAATGAGCTCAGTCAAGATCTACGGTCGCAGATCATATTCTCGTAGCTATCATGTAGTGGGGAATTTCGGAGGTGAGTTTACTCGATTCTCTTTAATTATATGCAACCGCTAATCGCACAATGAAGTCGGCGGTGACTCTGGCGCCTGGATTATAGACAACGAACAAGGTCGCGTTTGCGGTCATGTTCTAGCGTGGTGCTCGAGGAATAACATTGCTTATTTCTGTCCCATGGAAGTTCTTCTCGAAGACATTCGTCGGAGTTTGCCGGCTACAACCGTTGAACTTCCTGGTGCTGTCGAAATTGAAATCCCTACCACTACCGAGGATAAGGCTCCTACTGCTATCATCACCACGGCAATAGACGAGGATCTAGAAATCGATCTCGCGAACCTCTCACTCGAACCACCGGCTCTTGAAGATGTAGTAGGAACGTACCTAGCGAACCTTAGTCTTGATCCCCCGGCTCAGACACTCACCCCAATCATCGCGCCAGTCACTGCCCCGGTTCTTTCTGTCCCTGCAAACGAAGACAGTTTCGTCCTCGTAGACGAAATGTTCAGCCTCGACCTAAACCCCAGGCCCGAACCCGTCTCAGCTCCCCCCGCAGAATCTACACTCCTTCTAGCCGAGACTCAACGAGCATCCCTCCAAACCGAAGGCACAATCGAAGAATCAGACGGCTTCATGTCCATCACCCACCGCACCAGCAGCCAAACCGCAATCGCCTCAGCCTCAACAGAAGTACTAACTCCACTCCGAGTCTCTACACCAATCATCCAAGAACCCGTAGCTAGTTCGGTTATAGCAGCGCCCTCGAGACCTCCACCTCCGCCACCAAGGAGAAGCGGGAGTCGGAGTCATAGTCCCATGCCTGCGGGTGTTCCACCAGCTGTTGTAGCGGCTGCAGTCGGAGCAGCGACGAATACACCGGCTGCTGGGGTGGGATTGGCGGCTATGAGGCAAGGTGTGCAGTTTGAGCAGGGAGGGCGGAGTGTGATGGTTTGAGGGATATAACTATCATTTAGAAGCATGACATTTCCTTGCCTTGTCATTTCCCATTTTTCTCGTGGAGGGAGAGAGAGAGAGAGAGGAGTAATAACGCGGCGTTTCCCAGACTTGGCTATTTTTAATCTCCCATCTCCATCTATTTTTGAATAGGACAGAAACAGAAACAGAGCGGGGCATGTTTCTTCATCTACGCTTTCTTGAGGGTCTGTTTTTTGGGGTTCCTTGAGGGTTTGTGATCGTGTTGGCTTAACTTAACTATTCGATACCAGCTTCTCTTAGCAATATAAGACTTGGTTATGTCATCACACCGGTTCTTTATAGACTCGTAGAACTGTGACTCTTAAGTCCATCCAGCCAAGGCTCAAGTGTTTCCGTCCACCTTGACTAGACCGTGAGCAAACTACGACCTAAACGAACGTAGAAAACAAAGCACAACAACAGACATGGTATGTACGAGACTTTCACATAGGAATACATTGAGCACGTCCAACGAAATTCGTAGCAAAATTTTCATCTTCGGTTCATCAAGTTCAAGGACAAGTTGAATACTACATCGCCACCCATGTCACCAAGCGGACTTTAGTACCGCAAGCTGAACCTGTCTCTCATTTGGAAGCTACCTGGTAACGACCTCCCCCCTCTCTCCTCCCCCTCTCTACCCCCATCCCACCCCAGCCTTACGCACCACCCAGCCCCAGCGCATTCACCTCCGCCTCAACGGCCCCAACCATCTCCTCCCAAATCGTCGGAGCTTTCGGATCCCACCCCACCTCCTTCCGTGCGCGAATAGCTCTACACCGCGAATTCGTCCCCAACGTAAACGACAGATTCGGAGAGATCTTCGTGATCTCTGCTGCCGTTAGGCTGGTTACCTTGTCTGAGGGTAGGATACCTTTTTTGTGGAGGAGGGTGGAGATGGATTTTACGATGTCGCCGAGGGCCTGGGAGTAAGAAATAACAGTGAGAAAGAGGACGGTGGAGAAGGGGCAAACGGGTGGGGAACTTACGTGTTCGCCGCTCTCAGCGAAGTTATATCCCTCTGGGCCCCAGGTCGCGGATCCACCGCCTTTCACAGCTTCCTCGGTCAAGCGCAGGTACACGTTACTCAGGTCCTGGACATGGACCTACCACCCCCTCCAGTCAGCCCAGCCCCAATCCCCTTATCCACCACCTCACCAACCCGCGCGCTAAAAACAGGGGTAAGAACGTACATGATTCCACGTCGTCTCCCCCTCCCCCAAAACCACAGCCTCCTTCCTCTGAATCGTCGTCTTAATGATCAACGGGACTTGTATACTCTTCTTATTCCCTGGCCCGCGACCTGGGCCGTAGATCGTAGGTGGGCAGACGATGGCGGTTTTCCCTCCTTCCCTTCCGTATGCGAGGACGATCTTGTCGATTGCCCTGTGGTATGCGGAGTCTGGGATGCCTTCTGTGACTTCTTTTACGTTGTCGTAGTCGTCAAAGATCTAATTCCCCGGGCCGAAAGAGGAGAGTCAGCATGCTGTTGGGATATATACCTAAGATAAGGAAGGGAAACGGACTTTCTCGGACTTCTTCCCCAACACCCCCTCCGGATCGCCCTTCGCGAACGCAGCGGCGTCGGAGAAGGTCAACACCCCCGTGCCGGAGGTGTGGATGTAATGCCCTTTATTCCCCGCCGCCGTTAATCCCTTCACGATGGCTTGCGCGGCGGCTACGTGGTCCGCGTCCGCGAAATCTGCCCCGTTTCGTGACGTGTCAGTTCCGCCCCGTCTTCGTGAGCTGGTGCATGGACGTACGGAGGACTACGTCCGCCTTTCTAGCTTCCTCCTCGATCAGGTCGAGCCGATCGAGGTTTCCGTAGACGATGCGGATCGACGGGTACTCTGCTGTGACGGGAGCGCCTTTTTCGGGGGTGCGGACAAGGGCTGTGATGGACCAGTCGGGGTGGGCGGTGGAGATGACGTGGAGGGCGTCGCCGCCTATGTAGCCTGTTGTGCCTGCGGAGGGAGTTAGAAAGGGTGGGTTTGGTTGGGGATGGAATAGGGATTGGGGGATTGGGTAGGTACCCGTCGCGAAGATCTTGGGTGCTGCCATTTCTTGGGGTGGGAGGTTGGAATTGGAATCGTGAGGTTCAATTGGAAGATCAATGGGATTATAGACTGAGCGATATTTGTCTTTGGGCGTTGTCCGTTATGCGGTGGGTGTTGGGAGTTTTTATAGCTTTAACAGCCTCACGGACGATAGAAGTTCCAGTCTAGGACGAAGATTACCAATTCCTCCACTCTGTCTAAGAACTACTATGTAGGCCACCTCCAGTACATGCATACTCGCCATCACGACCACGCTATACCCAATTCCCCCACGGACGTGGACCCACATTATTCCCATGCTCATTCGTCGATAAATCACCTCGCCCATCTGCCCCCCACATTCACAGCATCATCGTGTTTGAGATCTTGCCGGTTTCGGAAATCTACGAACTTCCCTCTTCACCGAGAGGAAAATTGCGGATACATAGTTACGCGTCCCGCTTTACGAGAAACCCGCGACCGGCCTTGAAACGGCTTTTCGTTTTACCCGGGAGCGAGGATTGACAGATGGGGAACTTCACGATCGTGCCCGTCGGTGGGATTGCGTGCCCGCTCTTTGCGATGACGTCGTCTGGTGGAGGAATGGTTTGTTTTGGCCCCGCTTTTGGTGATGCGTTTAGGCGCGCGTAGACGCCCGGCGCGCTCCGTTCCGGTGCAGCCCTGCCTAATCCGGCCAGGCGCGTCACCTGACGGCATCGCCGCTTGACATGCCTACCCTGTTGATATCGTGAGCTTCCACCGCTCTTTCAACTCCAACGTCAACGCTTCATGAGCTATTTCTCGTTGCACTGCACCTTGCCTGTGCTTCGTCTAGCTTTCCCCCAGCTTACCTCGGCGTCGATGATGATTGTGAAATTGTATGACGATCAGGGATCGCGTCCTCGTCGACGCAACTCTGTTCCACAACTCGACCATCCCTCGGCGGCTCACACCGCGACGAGCTGAGTCTATAACCCTACTGCAACTCTCTAGGCAGCAGAAAACCTGGGACTACCTTAAAGCCATTGGCCAATGCTATCCGTCTGTGACGTTGCTCCAAGTCATCCCTTGGAGGCGCGTGTACCGGTTGTGCAACCCAGACGAGTGTAAGCGGTCGAGAGACCATAGTATTGCGTTTCTAGCAATTCACAATGAAGAGTGCGTGATGCAATGCAATTGATGACGTAGTTGACCCCATGGAGCTTGTCTGAGCATGAGGGCAACGATCGAGCCAGCAGCCGGTATGTGAGCTCCTACTTTTACACCAGTTCCCCTGAAGATTTGGGGATTGCTACTCCTACTCCTTCTCCTTATGCTGATTGTTTGGCAGAAGCTTTCGCTGCCCAGCCATCGCACTTTCAATGCAGTAGAATTCATCGACTGCATTGGATCACGGTGGATTCGGAGCTTTGACCGTCGGGTGATTTCAAGCTTGGTGACATGGGCCGCCAGCGGTATGGCGATGCACACTAATGCCGGCATAGAAGATTGAGCCAGGTATTGCTAGGATACCGTGGATGATTCATCGCCGGTCAGCTGGGTATGCGGCAGGTTGCGACAGTATACGTTGGCGACTAGTGCAAGGGAACGGAAAGGCTCAAGTGGAGGTTATCCAAAATCAAGGCAGATTCAAGAACATACACAAGTCTGCGGGGAAAGACTGGAGGGTGCTGCGACAGTGCCTCAGTATAGAGCCTTCAGCAACTATACTGCTTCACAGCTCAACGGTCGCCATTGGGTTGTGGCGCGGCGTGATGCATGGAAGGCATTGAATGGCTGGAGTTGGAGAAGGGAGGAAACTCGGGCCTGCTACGCTAGCGTTCAGTTCACCACGGGCTTTCAGAAGTTTTGCTTATATTGGAACACAAAGGCTGTGAGCTTGCATGCACTCACTTTCGACAAGGCACGGCGAGGCAGACTTGTTTCTCAAGGACGGTTAGCGTAACCCCGTTGGCAAAATCCGAGTGAGGTGAATGATTAAGGGCTGGCACAACTCCACCCCTATCCGGAAAAACGCTTTAAGTTGTCGGTCGAGCATGAGATGGAGGAAGGAAAGGGTCCTGCCATCACTCACCCCTTTCTTGCCAGAAGAACGAGATATCTAGGCCGCGTCAGCTACTCACTTCTATTAGGCGCAGCGTTTGTCATGGAGGTATTTTCAGCACTGGAAATGAGGTGGAATGACTCGTGGATTTGAGGCTGCAAAAGAATGGGTTTTAGGTCACAAGAGCACGGCTGAGCATTCCAAGATAGAATTAAAGGATCCATGAGAGATACGAATCCAGCGGCTAGTCATACTATCATAGTGCAATCACGCTCGTCGGAGGACAAGAATTAACACGGAAAGAGGGATGACGCATGTGCAAAGGCCACACATGCATGACGGAGCGCTTTAGGTCATTGCAGTGGTACTCGGTGGTTTCGCTGAAGTCACATTTTTTGGCGTTTGTAGAGAACACATCTTCGGCGCCAGATCGTGACGCCTTCGGACACGTTTGTCTGTACACAATCTCCCAACGGTCGATGGAGGAGGGCTGAGCAGGGAAACGACCTACCAATCTTTGTACGCCATTTACTGAAGTGGGACTGTGTGCGTATAGTTGCCCGCAAGTTGTCTCGCCTTTAGTCTCGAGTCCGGCTAGATGAGAGGTGGAGGAGGTGACTGTGCGGCGAGGAAGGCGACAGGGTGCTTTGGTGAGATCCGTGGGTTGTGCTGGAGTTTACGAGGCAGGCACCAGACCGGGAGGACTTCGAAGGCGGAGCCAGTAGTGAGGCCCGGATGAGCGCGCAGGGGAGCAATAGTCCTGTTGATGATGCGGCAGGTTCAGCGACAGCCCTTGGTACGCCAACAACTTAAGGCTATGTCTATTAGTTATCTGAGGTGGCAATGCACGAAGCTCGGACTGGCTTAACTTGGAGGAGAAGAGATGGAGAGGGTGTGCGTGTCAACTTTCAGCTCGCCCTGAACTATCTCACCCCCAAGTAACCAAGGCCGCCTGCAAGGGATCTCAAGATTCGATGTCCCAGCATTTCACCTAGTTGATGTAGAATGACGCAGGAACGCTCCACGTCCTCGAGGCAAGCCAGAAGTGATTCTGACACGAAACTCGTCAAGGCTATCATATTCATGCTTCCCCAGGCTAGAACATTCCTAGCTGTGCCAGGAGTCTCCTTGTTTCTGCACCTCTGACGAGTCACCTACGAAATGCATGATTGGGCCCTGATATTGCCACGACTACCCGCGGTTCACATAGCAAGAAACCAGTCAGGACTTTTCGAACCGAGGTAGCTTGGAGGTGGCGGCTGAGCGTGGAGCAATCCTGCGGTGATGGAGCAAGGCTTATAACGCGTGTCAAGTTGCAGATAGGGAACAGACGGTGAAAGATTTGAACAGCAACGCTACGGGGGAAATAATGTCTCGCTGCTTTCGATGCCGGCTGGGCTGGCACGTGGCATGGATATCCCGCACGTAACTCGCCGCGAGGTGTGCGAGATGAGTTCTTTCTTTAGCACTCCAGGGTTTAAGGCTGCGCCAGCAGCAAGGCTAGTCTGCCGATTGACCTGCAGCTGTTCAACAGTTGCGGCTATACCGGAGAGAATAACTTGGAGACATCGACAAGGTATCCCGTACTGAGTATAGCAAACGACATATAAGCGGACCCCCCTCTCTACTTCTGGGAACTCGTTCTCCTTTAGAGCAAGCTTTCGCACGTCAAGCCGCTCGCAGCCCAGTTTCAGAAGTCAATTACTCTGGAAAATGGAGAAATGCATTCAGAGCGTCGCCGGGATTACGCAAATGCTGGTAATCTGCAAACACCCTCCCAGGCTCCTCGAAATGACTGGCAGTATATCATCCCACACGAAACTCAGCGCACTCTCTTCTGCCAACACCGAAGCGCAACGAGCGTCTTCTTGACGAAATCGACGGCGAAAACCAAGAAGATACCAAAGTTGCCAGACGAAAACTCTCCAGGAACGTCCCATCTTGGTCTACGGTGTACAGACGCCAACCCACCTCGATCCCAGCGGATAAGACGAAGCAGGGCTCGGGACAGCAAGAGAATCTTCGTCAACTCTCACTTTACCTTGAGAGATTGAAGGCAGTGAATCCAGAAATACACACCGACTTAGCCATTGATCGTATAAGTTTGGAATTCGTATGTGCAAATCTAACAATTGTGTGAGTGCATGGACTGTACGAACGGGTAGATCGTATGAGCTTTGGACTTACACCTCCAATGTCATTTGCCTTGCGCAGAGCCTCCGCTACTATACCATAAGGATCCCGTCGAGAAATTAAACATTGGGCAAGCACAGAGTAAATGCCACCCAATTGAGTGACTCTGAATCGCTTATCAGCGTTGCTGTACGCGAAAGCGGATTCGCCGAATCTGCAATTGCAAAGCAACCGCAGCCAGGGCCGCGGAAAGTCAGCCGGAGCCTGGCCTCTCTCACCTCCTGCCTTCCTTCTTGCACACGCAAGCCTTGCGCTAGGACGCTGTTTCTTGTTGTCTCCATTTACTATCTGTTGATCAAGCGACGACAGACTCAGGGGCTTGCGAGGAGCATCGTATCACACTTCGAGAGCAATCATATACCCCAGCGGCTTAACCTACCGTGGAGCACTTCGGTACGCTACTTCAATATACCAAAACAACCTCATCCCAGGAGCGCCTCGGTACTTGGAGAGCAGTTCATGATACCAAGGGCAATATTCTAGCGTCCGGAGTAAAACTTCTACCTCCAATATGGACGGTGTCAGCCCAGCCGCAAGTATCATCGCAGGGGCTCAAATCTTAAGTTAGGCCTTCAGCCTCTGTCAAACGTACTATCTGGGAGTGAAGGACGCCAGAAAAGACATCCAGCGTCTCCACAACGGAGTGACATCCCTTCTGGCCGTGTTAGCCAACGTAGCGAAACTAGCCGACGCTCCTAGCCTAGCCAAACAGCCCGTTTTGGGCCTCCTCAATCAAGCTGGCGGGCCGGTGTAGCAATGCCGGGCAGAATTGAAAGGACTAGTTGCGAAATTGGAGACAACAGGGGAAGGGAAAGGGCAAGATGAAGCAAACGGGTTGAGAGCTTTGAAGTGGCCTTTCAGTAGCAAGGACATTGACAAGGATATCATGGCCATTGAAAGATATAAAACAACGTTTCATTTGGCGTTGACTTTAGATCATATGTATGTTGAGCTATTCTTTGCCTTTTGTCGGTGTATCGAAAGATCTTGCAACCATGAAAGACCATTGGTCAAATGTATTTAGCTTCTAATATTAAACCTGAGGGCAGGGCCCTAGCTCTGGCCATGGATCAGGCGTGACGGAGTTAAGGGAACAATCCACGGCCACACAAATAGACGTTGCAGCCACACGAGCGAATATCGCGACCCGTCCAATGGACGAATATCGTGACAAGATCATTCAATGGCTGTTAACCACCGACCCATCTTCTAACCATAATGCAGCATGCAAGAAACACCAAGCAACAACTGGGACGTGGTTAATCAAACGAACTGACTTTGGGAAATGGAAAAGGACACGGAGTTCGCTACTTTGGCTTCATGGAATACGTTAGTGCTTTTACCTCCTACTATTACTTGTGCACTGGGGTTGTTTGAGCGTTATCGAGGGTGATTCGATCACTGAGATTGCTACGGCTCGTCCTATATTCCTAACCCTCGAACAAGTCTATGATGTTCATAAAAAAGTACTGAGGTATTCCCTACATGCATTTTTAGAGGCTGTGTAATCGTTTGTACTGACTTGGAGCAGTTCGACCATTATCAAACATATGAAGGTGTACTGTAACTCGAAACCCAGCCTCGCTATTGCTTTCTTCTATTTCAATTTCAGCGATACCGAAAAGTAGAATACTGCAAACTGTGTATCTTCCTTGATTGCTCAACTATGCAGCTGGGTAGTTGATCTATCAGAAACGCTGAAGGAGCTTTACAAAAGATGCAACTATGGCAAATAGAAAGCAACTGTGCATGAACTCAAAAAGGTACTTTTTGCGGTAGCAGAGGAGCTTAATGACGCTCCCATTGTCGCTGATGCTCTAGAGAAGTGTCCAAAGGATGAAGAGAGAGAGATGAGCTTCTAGAGTTGATTAAAGAGATCAATGCTTGGTCACGATCAAATATACACTTACTCGTCACCAATTGACTGGAGCCAGATATAAAGGAGAGATTGACGCCTCTACCCACGGCTCAGGCGATTTCCATTGAGGGATTTTAAGTAAATTTGGATATCACACTATATATTAGCAGTCAACTTTCAGAAGATCCGGATTTGAACGAATGGTCGAGTGAAGTAAAGGCAGAAATTGAGAAAACTCTTATAGCGAAGGCAAACGGAATGTGAGAGAACAGTTCCTGGTATCGGCCGCGCACAAAATTTAATTATGTTGCTAGGTTTCGTTGGGTATTCTGTCAGCTGGCTGCGTTGAAGGGATGTATGAAAAAGCGCGACTTACTCGAAACTTTGAAGAGTCTTCCAAAGACATTGGATGATACTTACGCACAGATCCTTAAAATTATCAACGAGAAATATCGGCAGGGGGCTTGTCATACTTTGCTGTTACTAACTATCTCAGAACGACCGCTACATATCGGAGAAGTCGCGGAGGGTGCTGTTGTGGATCCAAAATTGGAACCACCTTTCGATCTTGACGATCGATTTCACGATCCCTACAACGACATACTTAAAATATTGGGCAGCTTAGTTACTGTCTCTTCGGAGAGCATCCCTAGGGACGGTTTGGACAATGATTCGGGCTATTTACGTGACGGAGAGATTAGGTTAGCTCACTTTTCAGTCAAGGGATATTTGGTCTCCGGGCGAATCCAGGATAGCGAAGTCAATACTGTTGCAAATCGTCTCATCGCGGAAAATTGTCTCCTATACATTATGTATTACGATGAATCGAATTCCAAAACTACGTCCCTTGCAGATCTGGAATGCTTTCCACTTCCACGATATGCCTGCCAATTTTGGTATACCTATGCAAAACCAATCCCCGTGGACAGCCAGGAATCAATAGACCCTGTCACCTTCAGAATGTTTCTTTCAGATACTGCATTATTGAGCTGGCTGCGAGTCCATTGCCTTGCGACCGGGCGCGCAAGCACTTCAAAATTCCGAACGACATTGGCACACCACTCTTTTACGCCTCTGACATTAGCTTACAAAGAGTCGTCTAGTTGCTGCTAGAAAAGGAGGCCGACGTCAACGCGAAGACAGGGAGTGGACAGACGGCGCTACACCGGGCGGCCGAGAAGGGACACGAGACCGTGGCGTAGCTGCTGCTGGAGAAGAGGGCCGACGTCGCCGCCAAGGGCGGGGGTGGAGGGACAGCGCTGCACGCGGCGGCCTGGGTGGGCACGAGGCGGTGGTGTCACTACTGTTGGAGAAGGGAGCTGACACGGCGGCGAAGGCTAAGAACGGATTGACAGTGATGCACGGGGCGGCGGTGCGACTACAATTAGAGAAGGGGCCCAACGACGTGGTGGAGGTTAAGGATAGATTAGCAGTGCTATACGGGGCGGCCTTGGGGGGGTACGAGGCGTTGGTGCGACTACTGTTGGAGAAGTGGGCTGACGTTGCGGCGAAGACTGAGCACGGCGCTCAACGAGGCGGCGTTCAACGGTAATGAGGAGGTGGTTCGGCTGATGTTAGAGAAGGGGGCCGACGTCGAGGCGAAGGATAAGAGCGGGGTGACAGCGCTACTCTTCGGTGCCTCTAGGAGGCATGGGACGGTGGTGGGACTGCTGTTGGGGAAGTGAGTCGACATCGCCACCGCAAAGAATGAGTACGGAGGGACACTGCTGAACTTGGCAGCCTTTGGGGGAGGCGAGGTGATGGTGCGGCTACTGTTGGAGAAGGGGTTGGCGTCACGGCGAAGAATAAGTACGGTGGGACGGCGCTGGACTGGGCAGCCTTTGGGGGAGGCGAGGCGGTGGTGCGACTGTTCTTGGAGAATGGGGCCGATATCGCGGCCAGAGATCAGGACGGAGGATTGTGCTGCACGTGGCAGCCTGGAGCGGGCACGCGGCGGTGGCGCAGCTGCTGTTGGAGAAGTGGACTGACCTCCAGGTGAAGGATGAGGACGAATGTACCGTGCTGCACAGGGCTGCCTCCCAAGGGCACTCGGAGGTAGTGCGGCTGCTGTTGGAGAATGCGGTAGACTTCAAGACGAAGGATAAGCACGAACGGACAGCGCTGAACCGAGCGGCCTACAGCAGGCACGACGAGGTAGTGCGACTGCTGCAGAGGAGGGCCTCTCTATATGCAATTTATCCTTAGGCTCTAGAGAATATAAATGCGAAAGCGGTAGGTTAAAATGAGTGGTTAAGAGGTCGTATTAAAGGTGAAGATGAGAGGTGGGGCCGCGTACCGGCTGAATACCCGGAGCTGTAGAGCCATGGACAGACAGGAGGGAGGTCGAGCAATAGAGATAAGTGAACCGGTCAAGGTTGTCGACTTGCGGAGGGTGAGGACCTGCGAGAGGAGTCGGCAGTGGGAAATCATGGCTTGTTACCTAGTCGTCTCCCCTCCTGGGCGGTGGATAGCTTTGTTCCACCAGGCCCAAAGCTCTCACCGAGTTAGAAGTGCAGCTCAGGCCAGGCATTGGAACGCCTAGCGAGCGTGAGCAGCGCAAGGCTGAAAATCACCCCTGTATATGGTTTGGTAGATAGCTCATCAGTCTAACGACTACATCCGGACGGCGACAGCATCGACGAATTTGTTGACAGGGTATTCGGCGGACGCAATTGGGCAGTGAACTGCAATCTATGTGCCAGCGACAACCCGCCATATTATCCCTGGACTAGGCGGGGGCGTCGGTACGAGCTACAGGGGCGGAAGGGAGGACTTTTATAAATTCACGCGCCTGGAAACCCGGTATTTCGAGCCGGGGGATGAGTATATCAGGGAGAGGCGGCCTAGCGAGATGCACCAAGCTTTTCTCCCGGGAACTGATCTCACCAAAAATCTATGCCAGACCAGCATTCTGCCTGCTAGAAAGCAGCTTGAAATCAAAATGTTATTATCCTGTTTCTTCTTTCAGCTTATTTCCAAGATGTCGAGAAATGTAAATGATTCGAAGCTTACAGGAACTATCACAAATAAGGCCTGAAATCCCAGTTCTCTTTTTTACTTGAGATATCTACGTGTTTGTCGTGGTTTTCAACACTTATTTACTCAAATACCAATGAACCCTCGCCCTATAAAATTGGTACCCTTATTAGTGAAGCCCCAAGAATACGGAATGCTGACTCCTGGAGCGCCTCATGTTCGTAGGTAACTGCCTCTAAGGCTTCTTGGCTAGGGCTAGGCACTTACCCTTTTTATTTTGTCTCCATATCTTCTCTGATATTCGGGAGTCTCCTTGCTGGACTGGTGTTGGCGGCGCAAAGCGTTGGATACCGGATACAAGTTATAGATATACTAGTGTGAGCATCTTTCTCGCTCATCCTGAACATGAACAAGCCTGAACGGACTATAGCCCCAATTAGCATAGTTGGAGATATGGCTTTCAAGCTCAAAGGAACATATGACCTACCGAGGTGCTTCAAGCACAGACACTTCCATCTTTGCTGGTCCTTTCTTTAGCTTTTTAGATTGTCAATCATACAGCTAATAAAGTCCGTTCTATCTACACGGAACCATCTTTGAACAGTGAAAGAACTTTCTCTTTAACGTTTGTCGTAATGTTATGCGACCAAAAGTAGTCCACGGGTCCATCACCAGATTTATTCTTGATACAGATTTCCGCCCCATAATTGCGCAGTAATTCAACAATGTGGATAAATTCTGAACTTCCCTTGAAATATATTCCCTCATCGGAGTACTCGGAGTTCTCAAATCTGCAGACGAAATGTAAGGCTGTGTCTCCATTCCTGTCTTGAATGTTTGGGTCGGCTCCACGCTCGAGAAGAAGCTCGATCCACGTAGCCTCGCGAACCGCACAGCACAGAGTGTGAAGCGGTGTTTTGCCCTCCCAATCTCGACAATTCAGTCTAGCATCTTGCCTGGAGCTTAGAAGCATATCAAGTGCCTCGGCATCACGGGTGTTGCTGAAAGCAGCATGTGCTTGTTCATCTGTTAATTCAAATTTGGTGAGGAGTCCAGCAGCGTAAATTTGACATTGATGAGATAGGAGATCTTGAATGACGTTGACACCATTAACTGATAAAACCCCCTTGCCATGATTGGGGATCAGATGTTCGATCAAGGATTTGTTCTTTTCCGAGGTCCGCGACGTTCGCAACGTTTGCGCAAGAAGTGATAGTGCCAGAGTTACGGGAGTTCTTCTACTAGGGTCAACTGCACAGAGATCGGCGCCCGCCCCGAGAAAAAGGCCAACGGATTTTAAAAGGATTGAGCTCGTCTCGAAGAACTGCTCGATAAACAGGTGAAGGGGAGTTCCGTAAGATGCGCCACGGCTATTGATATTGGAACAACCATTTATCAATAGCTCGAGCACGGACACAAACATGTCTTCAAAGTTCTGCCCCGCTCTGTATTTGACGAAACTACTAAGCAGGATATGAAGCGGTGTCTTGCCCTCTGAGTCGAGCAATGAAGCATCACCGCCATTTGACAGCATCCGGCGAAGTATATTCAAAGTCCCGCTACAGATACACCTTTCACAGAGACTGTGAAGTATCGTTCGATATTTGGAATTTCGCATGTTCAGTAAATCCTTCGGACCAGCCAGATTTGATAAAAACGCAATACTGGATTCTTCAATTCCATGATTTGAGCAATTATTTGGGTCCCAACAATAATGGTCTGAGGAACTGCAAAGGTAGTCCAAAGGCCCATTTTGGTGGCTGTCTTGACTATGCAAATCCGCCCCCGCAGAGAGGAGCGCGGACGCAAGGTCATAGTGATCGTTTTCTATCGCATGGCTAAGTGCCGTTCTACTGTTCGGAGCCCGAACATCAACGGCACACCCGGAATTCAGAAAACGATGGGCTAGATCCACCATGATGCGTCCTTTGTCCTCACTTCATCGGATCCGTTCAGAACCAGGAGTAATCTGCGCCAGAAGGTGAAGGCATGTCAAGCCGTGACACGATTTGGACGACGAGGCGCTGAACGAAAGTAGACAACTAGCGGCTTTGAAATTGCCGGATTTCACCGCCACATGGAGTGCAGTCTCTGCATTGTTGTCTTCAAGCTCAATTGGATACCCTTTTTTCAAAAGTTTTTGAAGCGGCTCAAGGTGCCGATCTGAACAGCACTGCCATATTTGATGCAGAATTGGGTTAGCAAGATACAGGCGTGCATCCCGCACAATGAGTTGAAGGACACTCTCTGAACGCCATTCCTTAGCCTTTTCGACCATGGTCGGTGTTGGTGGGACACCAGCCTCCAAGAGCAAAGTCGCAACCTCTTTGTGATTTCCTTGGCAGGCGGGCGAGAGCGGCGTATTTTGACCAGCATCCATGCCATTGGCTTCAGTCCCGTAGTTTAAAAGTGTTCTAGTCACGACTGTGTGGCCGTTTCGCGCAGCTTCATGAAGTGGTGTGCTCTTGTACCTGTTGTACGCCGTTGGTGGATATATGCCGTTCCCGAAAGGCGTACGCCTTTCGGGAACGGCGCGCGCCATCCACGAACGGCGTGCGCCTTCCTCAATGGCGTACGCCAATGAACTGCGTACGCCACTTGTGGATATGCCACGTCAGCAAGCTGTAGATGTAAATAATTGCCAACGAAAATTTAAGCAATTCTTCTTCCTTTGCGCCTCTGTGATCCCTTAAACAGTGACTGCTCTTTTGCCCCTGAAATCGCGAAATCCATTCATACCCAAGCAAGCCATGACCTCCTCAACCAACCAACCATTGGGGCCTTTCTCCAGCGATGCTAGAGATGCTTTTGCAGTCTATCTTGTCAAGAATTCCTCCAAGTATCGCATTATAGCTATAGAGAAGGAAGATATTATCTCCTGGCTTACAGATGTTTTTCGACGCCCCAACAACCCAAAGGAGTCCAAAGCTCGATTCCATATCAAGCAGACCTTTCGTTGGGATGCAGAAAAACGTGTTCTATATGCTTTACCCAAACAGTACCCCCAGGAGCGTGAGGTAGTGGTGGAGTCAAGAATTCTTGAGGTTATTGCATATAAGCATGATATAACAGGTCATGCTGGAATGGATGCTGCTTGGAAAGCTATTGATAGTCACTACTATGGAATGTTAAGGGAGGAGGTTCGCCAGGCTATCAAGAAGTGTCAGATATGTGCCAGGAAAGCTTCCAATAGATCTAGAGGTCCACTTACCCCTATTCTAGTCAAGCATCTATTTGAGCGAGTGCAGGTAAATCTTATAGACTTCAGGGACACCCCAGATAGCCAGTATAAGTGGGTTCTACATTCTAAGGACCATTTCAGCAAGTACTGTCAACTATATCCTCTACCAGACAAGCAGGGAGTTATAGTAGCAAGAGCGATGGTAGGATGGATAGGGGCATTTGGAGCGCCAAAGATTGTGCAGTCTGACAATGGAAGGGAGTTTAAGGGGGTCATGAGGGAGCTTTTCCTTCACCATAGAATCAAGATAATCAATGGCAGACCTAGGACTCCAAGGACTCAGGGGCTGGTGGAGCAAGCTAATGGGACTGTTAAACAAAAAATTTTGGTTTGGAAGCAACTCAATGAAACAACAGGCTGGGCAGAAGGACTTCCCTCCATGGCTCTACAGATCAACTGAACTGTCCAGAAGGCTATAAAGAAGA